>CM029358.1:36034790-36112825 GCA_017140985.1 Hormaphis cornu | reverse complement strand
CAACATGTATAACTGTATAAGTACGATACACCCTATGCTTCTTATAATTTTATCACAGTGCTCGACGCATTGTCACACTAAATTGTTGGCTATCTGACGCTCGTGAAAATCGTAAATACACAAGTTAGATAAAAAAAAACATTTTAATTATATTTTCTAACGTACTTGGATTTTTTAATCACTGTGTAAAGGATCAAATTATTCTTATCAATTTTCTAATCATCAAAGAGAATGTACGAAATGAAAATCAGTGCTTAAGACCGCTGCAGTGGTTTGTTACGATTATTAAACATTTAACTTTCTGAACAACTGGCGGTTTTGAAAAGTGTAAGGATATTTAATGATTTCATTCGTAAACCTTTACTAAAATAAAATTACCGATGTCAAATGATGGTTTTATTGATCCAAGATTATAAAACATAATATGATGTTTGAAATGGGAAACGTCAAATGTGTGTAGAGAAACATTTAATTTAACTGTTACAGTAAACACATTTTTTTAAGGTTGTTATCCAACTAATTACATTGCGGTAATATTATCTCAATTTTCTCAAAAGTTACGTTTTTATATTTTAAATTATGAGTGAAGAATGTATTTTATAATATTTATGTTGATATTTCGAAGAGGGATTATATTTTTCTTTAATTATCAAAAAAGGCGCTAAAAATATCACAATTTCTAATAAATTAAAAAACTGAAAAACTAATGCAAATAGTACTATAATAAAATGTATTATTGAAATTATTCGTTCTTCTCAAATTATGTTAAAAATCTGTGGACAAATTAAAAAACTAAAGACAATACTATTTAGTTGTATTAATTATGCCAGAAAACCGTATAGCTCATGACATAAAACATATCAAATATAACTCAAATTTATCTGCTAATCATCGTTCAGTTTATTCCAGAGCAAAGTCGAATCAAGAGAAAAGATTTGAAATTGGGTAATAGTATTATATTCTAAACTTTAACAAACATGACGTTTTTATTTTATTATATTCATAAAAATGTTTGCATTTTTGTCTTGCCATTTTGTTAAATTAAATGATTACCATTTAACATGCACATGTCTTTAAAGCTGTTATATTCCAAAGAATAGTGTAATATGAGTTCGGTGTATTATATACGTGTGACTCAATAAGTAGTAATTGCCAACATAAACGGAAATACCAAAATTAAACACTTTCAAAAAGTTATTTATTTATTTAAGAGCGTACTTGTACACGTCTTACGTTCGCCGAAGTTCATAAATTATTAATCATTAAGATGAGTTCTTGAAAATACAGATTAACTGCAATTATTGTATCGTAACTCCATCTGTGCTTTCCAAGATCTTCAAATATCATTTTATGTATTGTTCAGATAAGTACATAATGTACAAGTGATACATATAATGTATACATTTCCGAATACTTATTCGAAAATGTATACATTATGATAAAATGTTTACAATAGTATAAATAACTCAATGCATTACCTACGCCCTTATCTACATTAGAAATATAATATTGCAAAAATATGCAATATAAAATGCGATATAAAATGTTTAAGTTGTTAATTTTTTCTCTATAATATTTTTTGAAATGTGTCTTATATACGATCCATACCTCGACAATGATATTCAGATGAAACGAAAATATTTCAATGGCAAGTTCGACTCAATGGCGCATAATGTAAAGTATTACAATATGTATCAAAGTTGTATTATAAAAAAGTAAAAAACTATCGAACGATTCTTTGTGATCTATATTATGCTATAAGAGCTTATAATTATTAAATTAAGATACTAAAAATTGTTGTAATAATTAATAACTATACAGACATTTAACTTACGACAATAACAATAATTGTAATTACAGTGATTTCGTTTGGTGAGGTCATGTTTGGATGTTATTGATTGGGAAGTGCAGTTTATTTTATGAATATAAAAGGATGTATCCAAGAAAGAGTATAAAATATACACCTTTTTAAATTCTCAAGTTTATATGACGGCTAGTAGATTTGCACACAACGAGTCACCTACATAGTAGAAAACATTTTATTTTTGATACAAACACGATAAAACGTGTCGTGTTAAGTGTGTACAAAAACGTCATTATAAATTTAATATTTTTTAAAATGCCGACGACCAATAAGTTCAATCTTAGTTATTTGTAATATTTCAAAACTATGGCAACGTATAATAATTTTTACAGACTATAATAAAGACATGATTAAAATAAATATGACGTGTTGCGTATAATTATCAGTGCAATGTTAGGAAAAAACATTGATGATAGTACTAAAAAAGAAAGTAGTGAGTTTACTAAGTAGAGTTGGTAATTTTAAGAATGAATACAGCAATGACACAATTGTACGTTTACGCCAAAGCATTTTGCAACATAATGTGTACCATTTTGATAGTAAGTATTAAATTTTTCAATATTATTTTTTGTAAGATGAGATTTAATGTATAATAAACGCCAATATGGCTTTTAATTTTAACTAATTACAGATGACAAAATCATTAATAAAAAAGAATCATGTTACTTGTCTTTAAAATGTTTTAACTAAAAAATTATCCAAAATATTGCCTTAATATATTTCAAGGGATTTATTATAGAATTTT
Source organism: Hormaphis cornu (assembly GCA_017140985.1). Classification (NCBI taxonomy): domain Eukaryota; kingdom Metazoa; phylum Arthropoda; class Insecta; order Hemiptera; family Hormaphididae; genus Hormaphis; species Hormaphis cornu. Next base: position 36,110,216 of record CM029358.1, on the reverse strand, counting down.
AAATAGCTTTATTTTATGTGAACAAAGAGTCTGCCAAAATACAACGTCAAATAATTAACGAAAGACGGTATTTTTTATCCAAGTCGGTTTTAACATTTAAACCTTGCTAAATATTTACTGACACTATAAACACCCGAAAACAACAAAATAAAACATTTTAAAATTTAAATTTAAAATAGTTAAAACTTACTGAATTCAATATTTAGATTGTGCAGGAATGTAACAAATGTCATTAACAAATTGGAAATATATGTTAATTTGATAATCCAGTTGTCATCGAAAATAATCAAAATTTTAATTAGAAATCATTTTTGTTTGAGGTTTTTCGTAAAACATTTTTGGTTGGACACATATTGTATACAATTTTGGAAAGAAGTGGTCTTTTGTAAATGTCATTTTCAGTTCGACCAATAATAATTGATATTTGAACAACAATGGTCGACTCGTCGAAACTGTAGGGGGCAGTTCATTGTTTTTCACGTGAAACATGATACTACCATTTCAATAATAGCCGGCTGTGTACATTGCCAAATGTATGTCATTAATACACGTTATATACCTATGTTTTTTATTTTAACAAAAGCTTGATAAGTTTTGTAAGGGACAACGAATTCAGGGTTGAATATTTTAATAATTGGGTGGTGCATATAAAAAACTATGGACATATAATAAAAACTGACATTACATGGTAAAATAATAGTTGTAGCTCGGTACTTAGAGCAATAAAAACATTTTCACCTTTAAAAATATATAATAAAGGATGTACTTTACAGCTTTAGTAAAAATTCATCGTGTTTTTACAATATTATAATAATAAATTATTATAAGCCAATGGGTAAAAAAAAATTTTTTATTTGTTTTAATTTTAAAATACTTCGTTATGGATTCATTATGTAAATGGTTTTTTGGTTTTTAAATTATTAGGTGTGTTGTATATTAATATATTCTTCTATAATGATAGCTATAATTTTCCTTAACATTTTAAAAATAAAATCAAAAAATTGTATTTTATTAACATTTTTACATCGTTATTTTTTCGTTTTTGTTATTTTGGGTCATGTTATTGATTATAACTCCTCCAATAAGTCATACATTCATTTCAATCTACACACATTGTTGCCTATATTGGAACCGATTAACTTTGAACACCATTTAAATTTCATCACTCTCAAACGTTGTTGAGATAAACATAAAAATGTTATGTTTTTAGACTATAGTTTTTGTAGTTAGGACTTGAATCGTTTACACTAGATTCCAAAAATTATTTTTCTATATTTCGTTAAACAGTTTTGACAATCGCTTACAATTTAATTACAATTATATTTATAAATTTTTTTTCACATTATTGGAATAGATAAAGCTGTTTATAGATAAAACGACTTAAAGTTTTAAAAAAATCTGTGCCAAATGTAGAACTTTAAAATTTACAACTTGTTGACTCACTGAGCTCGCTCTGAATCATATCTTTTGTGAACTCTCACTTGCTTACAAATTGAATGTTAACATCAAACTACAGTTTTTAAGCCAGTATTACAACCAAATTTGAGACCTGCAACAAACGAAATCGCTACTTCAAAAAGCTTACCATCCGATCGGTAGCCGTTTTTCTCATCTTATTCTGTGCCACTTTTTTCTTAGTTTTTTATTGAAATTATTAACATTACGTATCGGTTGAGTGAAAGAATCCTGTAGTTGAAAAAACCAAACGTACACCATAATTTATTTTCAAAATGACAAATTATGTAAAAAAAGTTAGGTTAGATTAAGATTTATCAACCCTTCACTCAAGGTTATCTCGTTAATTCACCACGGATTAAAACGGTTTTTTCGATATGGTCTGCCGGTTTGTAGTTATGTCTAGGAAGTAATTATACCCCTCAGCAGACGTTTTCGAATTTTTATTTCACTCTTCATTTGGTACTTCCTCTATCGGTAGTCTATTCAACCGTCTTAGATTGACTGCTATTCAACTAGGTATGTGATTTTAGTGATAATAACAACAACAATAATATACCGATGATAATGCGTTCTATTGTAATAAAACCACCGCGAACCTGGGATTAAAATATCGCGGCTATGAATGATTTACTCGAAAAGAGAAAATTGTGCAGTTGAACTAATGTTGTCCCCGAATCACGCTTGTACCGCAATATTATTATTATTATTAAAATGTCAATACTCATAATTTTTCATTTATTACACAATGATATTCTGTATGAGCCAAAATATTTTTGATTTTAATTCAAAATAGTGACGATATTTTATATTGTTCTTGAGTTAAAGAAACCACATTATTTACTTTTAGTTTTTACTAGGTATCAAAGCAAAATTGCTTTACAGTGTTCAAATTTGAACAACTACCCAAGTTGAAAAACAAAAACTCAAATTTTTATATAATTTACGTCATTAGTACGCTAGCATGCATGTTATTAAAACTATGAGATCGTATCCGAACACGAAATTCACTATATCTTCTTACAATAATACGCAAAAGTAGTAAGTACAAACATATGAGTTTCGTAAGTAGATATGATATTGTATAAACTTTAAAAACACTTTCGATCAACTCTGTGTTTTGAGTTTGTTGAATGAATTTTCATTTTGACATTAAAGTTCATTTAAAATGTAGTCGATATCAGCAATGTACATGCAATATAAGTGGTTGATTTTTTTATTTGATAAAGAAAAGAAAATCATCAAAAAATCAATTTGTATAATTATTCAACTAAACAATTTATACATATTTAAATTTATTGTATTAAACTGTACGAACTTGCGGTTATACACATAAAAATGTGTATAATAAAATACATCGAACCCGTAATTAGTTAAGAAAAAAAAAAGAAAAAAACTATCAATGTATAAAAACTAATAAATTAGGTACTACTGGTTTACATATAGCTTAAACAAATTAATTTTAAGTGTTTTCAATTAATCGGTTTTGTTACGTTTCGTAACGTGTATTATTTTGTAATGAAATACATTTGTAGGTATTATTTATGAAGTAGAATTTACAAATTGAGCGTTATTCGATTCTCTTAGAACATTAATGTATATTTTATTAAAACAATTGTGATGAATTAACATAAAATAACACAATAATTTAAACAAAATAATACTCGACACTTAGACAAGTGTAGTAAAATGCCTTGCTGTGGCATGTGCCTATACCGCCCACGTAACACGCTGTAACAAGATTGGATTTTTCTTTATACATATTATTATGTAATTCGCTGTAATAACACGATAATGATGTTGCTTAAGAAATTATGTTCGTTTTTTGGTACGACTATAAAAATTGTATACGAGTATTTTATCGAAAAAAAATTTAATATTTTTTTACATTTCACACGTCCTTGGTCGACTACTTCAATTAATCTGTTTGATCTGTTTTTCCACAGTTCGAATTTTTTTAGACATGTAAAGATAAGTTTCGTCGTTTCGAATGAATTATGTTCGTTATTATTATTTTTAGCAAAAACGCCAGTTGTTCCGTGAACAAGTGCTGCCTTATTTCGGTGGCAAAATACCGGATTCCGCGTTCAAAGCGGACCGTCTCGCGCTGAACATGTTGAACAAAGAAGGGATATCCGTGCCCGACGGTATTCTCTTTGAAGCTAGACCCAAAGAGTCGTTTCATCAGGGCGCTCGGATCGATCCAGAGCTGTCCGACTCAATAATCAAAATGGTTCATACGCCCGACGGCCGGTAAGTTCCACACGTTTTATAATTCAATACGTTTTACGCGTTTCATTTTGTTAATCGCGCAAAATTTGGAAGCCGTAGACCGAATAAACCCCGAAATAATGGACCCTATGAATGTTTTTTTTTTTTTTTTAAATTACCAAGCTTCAACGTTACAGTCGTTCGGTGTTTGAATGTATTCATGGATAATAATGTTCGCAACTACCTTTGACAAAAATTTGACCCGTCGACGATTTTTACTTCTCGATTTATCGATTAAAATGACACACAGTTATATATTTTCGAGTCAAACGTGGGTCAGCGAAATATTTTACCACTGTCATTTTCATGCAGCAGCTAGTTCAGTATTTCTCCGGAATACAAACGTTTCGTCTAAATTCGGTTGAGAAGAAGTATTTTCTCTTTATTTATCCATGTTTTATTTAATATTTCGTCGTCTAGGTGGAAACGTTTTTAAATTTTTTCAACATTTTCTAGATAAAAACGAATTGTCTTTATAAACGCGTGTAAATGTATTGTTTTGTCTGTTCAATTTTTGTGTTGTCTGGGCGCGGGACTGCAGCGGTTCTTAGTAAAACTTTTCTCTTGAATTTAGGTTTGTCCCTGCAGAAGGTCAAGGTCACCACGAGTCGGAAAACGAAGTGGAGACCACGTACAAGATCATGTTTCCGACAAACGTGCAAAGGTACCAGCTACCGAGGTTTCGGCCGGCGCCAGAAACGTTACAGTTGCCGATCCGGCAGTTTTACGAAAACGGACTTTTAGCCAATCCTCTAAAGGGACACTTGGGCGTTCCTTTTTACCCAGCGCTGCATCAGGTAAATCAATTTGAAAGTCATCTGTTCAGACAACAACAATTGAATCTGTTTCATTTCACAGAAAAAAAAAAAAAATTAAATAATAACAGTTTCCATTGAATTGTATATTTATGGTGTACGTGTATTGCTGTAGGTATTGTGTGTTTAGAAAGCAGTTCCGCGTCGTTTTAATCCGCTTCGATATTTTGTTTAGAACTTGTTTGTATATACCCGTATTACGTAACCGCTTATTTATAAAACAAACATTTGCCAAATTAATTAAAATGGACTAAAAATTGATTCTATCGATATAAACTTTAATGGCTTACGGATAACAATAACTATATTATGTATAGAAATAATACTTTGATACCTACAACCTAGTTTTAAAGGCATTAATACATGTACTGAATTACAGTGGCGTGCTTATGAAGGACGTTATGTGGGTACTGTATCCTCCCCCACCCGAAATTTCATAAAAAATAGAAGTATAAACAGTAATATGTTTATTGATGTTGATTTCTCTTATTTATTGGTTATAGGTACCTACTGAAACGTATTTGAACCTTTAATTACTTGCAAATAAGTTCACAGTAATAACTAGGTATCAAATATTGCGATTGAATTAATACTAAAGAATAGTTAAAACTTATCGTATGATGGATAGAATACACACAGAATGCAGCTAAAAAGAATATTTAAAAAAAGAAAATGTGTACATTTGTCATTATTCTATGTACGAGAAACATTATTCTTAGAAAAATGATTGAAACCACGGACACATGTCAACACAATATTATTTTATTGATTTTTCAATTGCATCTTGACCGTAGACTGTATGGTATTTACTTTATATACGATCCATTAATGTCACTGTAAAAATAAAATGTTTACTTATATTTTGGTGACATAGAACTCGCAATTAATATATTACGCGTATAAGTAGAATAACTAATAGGTATTAATTGTTTTTAAGTATTTACTTAAAAAATTTTCTTCAATCTAAGCCCACATTGGCACAAAATAATATAAATTTAATACATAATAATAATAATAATGGATTTTGTAATAAAAAAATATATTTTAGGAAGGTGCAATAGATTAGAAGTAACTGTTACTTTCATGATTACGTTATTTATATATTTCAATGAAATATTACATCGGTATCTAAACGGTGCCTCTTTGTTAATAAAATATTACGTAAAAAATACCGTTTTTACCTATACTCTTCTTATAGTTATTGTTACAGTATTGTTATTACATTGAATGGTGCCCATGTATTTGTTAGGTACCTCGGGCATTTTATTCAAAACAATAATATTTATTAAACTCGGCACGAGGCTGTCAGTATATTATTGTAGCTGAATTATTTACCCTGATTTCTATTGAAAAATGACCGCGTATAAAGTGAGCGAAAAAACGTTTAATATTGTATCGATGAAAATTTTATCATAAAAAGAAGAAAACCGATAGGTGCAATAATAATTATAATAAAATTATAGCTGTTGCCTTCGTGAAGCAACATAAATAATTCAAAGTACTCACGATACGACTCCACAACTTGGCTAAATTATTCGATGGATCAAAAATTAGGACACCTATAACTGTATAATATACTACGTAACAAGTAAAAATGAAGAGCAAAAAGCTCTAATAAATTGGTTATCAATCGAGAAAACGAATGAACGTGATATTTTATTCAAAGGATTAAATTTTTTTTTTCTCGTGTCAGTCATCATATATTTAAAATTAACATGTAATATACATCAAAACTAAGTAAATAATATCAAGTAAAAATTAGACCTAAATAAAATATGAATAATAATAACACACAAATATAATGGTAACTTTGGTAATGTATATTGCATATTAATTATATATCTTTATTTTATTATGTCATACAAAACAAAATGTCCTATCTGCAGTATTTAAACATTTTTAATAAATAAAACGCCTAGTACAGTTTCTGATAGTGTACAAAAAAACAAGTATTGACTAAACGGTGTTAGTTTAAAGGCCACGGAGACACGACAACAAAAGCTAAAATATTTAATTGTATAGAATAATATTCAATCTTTGGTTTACATCAAGGTATATTTCATATTTTTCGTTAATCAGTTAAAACTAGTATTCTTCCTTTTGAAAAAATGTCTCTTTGTTAAAATCAAGACTGTTAATTGAATCCATACATAAACTTGAGAACTTCAAAAATATAATTAAAAAACTGATTTCATATCGAAATCTGCTCTTTAAGATTTGGTTTTGTCTCTGATCTTACCTGAGACGTATTATTACAGTTAATAGATTAATTAATATTATTATTTTTAAACACTCGTAACTATACAATACGTTAATAAGGAGATTAAGTTAAAGCACTTTTTCCGTAGAATATAAAATATTAAATTCCAAAACAAAAATAATATTTTGCGTACAATGAATGGCTTGTCGGTACCTCGTATTCTACTTTCGGTAGAACGGAAATTTATAGACCTGCTACATAATACGACTGGGTAAATCGTGGGTCATTCACTGTGCAGAGTGTAACATTGTGTTTCTAGACTATAATACGTAATCTAATAAATACTTTCTTCATAAAATCTTTTGTCACTTTACAAATAATAACAGGATGTCATGAGCAGCTGGAACAAATTCAAGCAAATTCGGTAATACGGTACTATTACATTTCACTAAATGCTTCATACAAATTCTGTCGATAAAATGTAACGTTCCGTAATTAATAAAACCGTAATTATGACCGAATTATAAAAATATTTTAGTAACAAATTTATTGTGATGTTTAATGAGTTGAAATAGTAATGTGTGTAAACGTCAATTTAAATAAAATTATATACCTTATTCGTGAAATACGGTGTTTGGTAGGTCACTAATCGAGAAAAAGTAATATGTATTAACATACAACAATCAATTTGAAAGTAATAATAAATTATTTATTGTAAAAATATCGATTTTAAGCAGGCTCGGATTAAATGGTAAGCGAGGCCACAGTTTTAAACCAATTTTTGTCAATTTTGGTACAAAGGTTCATTATAGGTTTCTTGAAAGCATATTGCTTAAATACTCAATGCTCTTGCTTAAAAACATTAACCATCCAAAAATTAACTTTTTCCTGGGTGAGAATAATATTACCCACTAATTTCATGATTCGCCATTTATCAAAATTTTCTTAATCCTAGCTCGATTCTAAGTGAGTTTAATAAATCATATTATTATACTTGAAAATTTAAAATTTTAATAATAAAATATTTTTTGTTTAAAAAATTATCGAGATTTTGAGCACCAATTATTTTTCAAAATTGTGTTGCTTTATACATACATCGTCAAATTCGTGACGAATGATAGGGTCATTAGCCCGAATGTCAAAAGTTGTGTGAATCAAAAATTGTAAAAATTCAAATGTTTCGATTGAAATTTAAACAACAAACGCATTTAACTTCTCCTGACAACGTGTAAAAATTTCATGTAATTAAATTAAGTTCGTAAAAATAAGAAATCTTAGATCGTTATTTATTTTAAAGTTAGTACCTCGATAGCCTGTAGTGATTCTATGATCTTACTTAACTCTTCTATATATTATTTACATTTGGTTTGTATTGTATACCATTTAATAAATGCAATATTTTTTTCATAAATTATTCATCTTAATAAAATAGTTTATTTGTACTTTTATTTATGTAAGTTTAATAGATATTATATTAACTATTTCTTTAACCCATAGTAAGTACGTTTCGAGTGTGTAAAATTCAAATAAAAAATAGTCTGAAAACAAATTATAAATTTTCAAACTATGGCTCATATTCCAGATAAACAATGAACAAAAAAAAACAACAATTGCACTTTTGTAATAACTATAACTAACAATAACACATTGATTTACTTTTGTGTTTCACTTATGCTTAAAAACACCCAAAATATAATATTAAATTTATTTTGTGAGTTTGATTTTGGTGAAATATATTCAACTATTTTCTTTTATAATATATTATGAGTGTAATAGTTGAGTTGAATTTTTTCCATAATCATAGATCTATGTAAAAGTTTTAAGTTATAAGTATACTGTATAATTTTGCATTTTTATGAATTTATATTTATATAAAGCGAATACGACGTAATATTTTATATTTATTTTATATTGTTTTAGGCGTGGACTTCTCGTGACGCTCAGAGACCTTACATGATGGACCAGTTCAATCATAATTCACATAAAATAATAAATATTCAACAAAATTTTAACGCTTTACACTTGGCCAGTTTTCCATGTGATAGATCAGGAAAAATGTATCCAGATCCAGAAACTCAGTGTCAGGTAACGTTGTTTTATACAGTTTATTTTATTTATCTTATTATAATATTTAAGTGAAATGTTTAAAATATAAAGTACAACGCAAAATATGTTGGTTAAATATTATAACTGATTAAAAAGTTGATCTTGAAAACCCTTACAGAGTTTCTATCAATAAAAACTGAAAAAAAAAAAAATAAAATCTTTAAAAAGATGGGTAATTTAAAAATGTTTTTCAATCACTTCTAAAAAGTATTGCATAAAAAGTATTATCGCAGAAAAACAAAGTCATACCGAAATGCATATTAGTGTCACGCAATTAGGGAAACAATTTTTAGTCGCGTTGTAACAGTTTTTATTGTGATTTCTCCTCGGTTCCGTGACGAGTTTTGTTCTCATTCTAATTAAAAAATGTCTAGAAAAAATAAATTTTCTTCGTAATGATAACTCAAACAACCGTTTTTAATTTCTTTTAGGAAGATTGTTGACATTAGCATTGCCCGAGTAAAGCACGATAAGTTGATTTATTTTCCTTTTTATCGGTTAGAGACGTATTTTGCGTTGCCCTATTTTTTACGGATTAGTATGTTTAGTGTGAACAAAATTTGATCGTTCGTGGTATACAACAGCAGCGTAATATTACGTGGTTTTGGTGTTCCAAATAATAAAGTAATACACATTTATCATCATTGTTCGTAAGAGTCGATTTCCGAGATACTGCAAGTTAGTATAATAAAGTTGATTCAAAAAGATTTTACAGTTTGTGGTACGACGTAAAAGTAAATGCATCGTATTTGTTTTGCCTGCTTGTCAAATTCGATGAACCAATATAGAGTTATTTTATACACCATTTGTTCATTTGCGTATGGATTTTTTACCGTTTTATGTTATCTCGGGGTCATAAAAAAAAAAAAAAACCCAACAATTGAATGAACACATTGCGAGTTCAGGGAAATGAATAAAAGTATAATACACCATTAAATATCATTTTATTCTCGTACGTTGTAAATTATCCGATACCAGGACACCATTAAAAATTATTCCATTAAAATCTGATCGTAATTAGGTATTGAATAATATTATGAGTTCCAGTATTTTTCAAGACGACTGATGTTGGTAAATAATTATGACATAACTGTACAACAGTTGAGAAAATATACACCAAACACTATATTAATACATTTGTTGTTATGTTTAACTATAAATGCACGTAGAATTTAAAATTTTCTTGACTTTGAGCGATATAAAGAAGATTTTAGAGTATCAGGTACTCAGAAAATTGTTCACATTATGCCCAAATCGATTTTTATGTTAACATGAAAACAGAAATCCAATCGGTTGAACCTTGTTTGAAAAATTGTTGCCACAAAAAATTTCCAAACATGCACACATTATAATATTATATACCTGTACATACATACATATTTTTCGATTGGGTGTGATTTTGGGGTTTGAGGGTCATGATCGGTGAAAATACAAAATATTGCCCGGATGTTCCGTAGTCACTGGTCTTCTTCTTCTTTTTCTTTTGTACTTACTCAATTCTGAGATTGGTTTGTTACGATTCTTCACTCTTCCCTATTACTACTTCTGCCTTCCTCTCTTAGTCTCTTCGTAATGAATTACACCCTTGTTCCTTTATTGTTCGTCGTATAAAACAACATAAGACTCCATTCGTTGTCTTCTCCTAGAATTTTAACATCTACCTAGCCTTCTATAATTAGTTCCACCGTGTCTCAATCCATGTCCAATATACTTATTTCTTCTTTTCTTCGTATTATTCAATATAGCCGAGTTCTTCTTTCAGACGTTCTTTCTAGGACTTCATTGTCCGTTTATCTATGTCCATTTAAGTTAATATTTTAAGCACTCATCCGTAACACCACGTCATCTCAAAAGCTATTCCATTCTTCTCTGCTCCTCTTTGGCAATATCGCCCACGTATCGCCGCCATACGGCATTACACCTCAAACGTATGCCTTCGGAGTCCTGGCGAGTTTGCTGATAATTCTTGAAGTAATCCCGTAGGCAGCCATCGAATACACTATAGGTACCTAGATTTTTTTTTATGAGAATCCACCTAAAACTGTTTCAGTAAAATCGTGCGGAACAGTAAAGTTAAAAATCCTTGAAGTCACCCCAGGAATTTTATACGCGCTTTACGCGTCGAGTTTTAACGAGGGTTCACGTTCGAGTTAATAATAATTATTTCGCATTTTCCCTCCTTTCCCTCTACACCCGGACGCGGACGTGCCCGCCCGCGGTAATCGTCCGTGGGACATCAACCCCTACCGTCGCGTCTGCACCCTTATACCGATTATATGGGTGGGCCAACGGAAATCTCGCGACGTGCTCGTCGCGGCTTCAACGCGAATGAATTAAACGTTGCCCAGGGTGGGCAGAATTATTTCTATAATAAAATATTATATTGGCGTTCGTGTTGTGTGTATATATATATATAGAGTGAACGGAGGTCACGGACGAGCGTTTTATGTGGAAAAACGCCAAAACGCGCGAACACTTTTCGCCGAAGGGTTCAACAAACGAAATATTTTATTACTATCATTTTTTTTTTTTTTTTTTTTTTATTAAAGAGGGTTTCCGGGATGCTAGTTTTCTCGATTTTCGAACTTTCGTAAAAACCTATACAACATATAATAATTATATTAAACCGTAGTTTACCACGCGTGACCTGTTTTTCTCCCTCGAAAAAAAGCGCCTTTGCTCATCATACTGCGGTAGGAAAACTCTCACGCCTCGCAGAACGGTTCGATTTTTGTAATATCGGTTATTTCGTTGGAGAGATCTCTTGCGCGGGGAGCATATTATTCGATTTTTCAAATTCTATTTTTTTTTAGGCCTATATTTTTAATGAGTGTTTAACCATCTATTCGGGGGTTTCTTACGTAGCAATAAAAACCAAATTTGAAATCTAACACGCCCTGTAGAAAGTTTTCTATTCTTAAGTCAGTGAGAAAAAAAAATTATTATTCAAGTACGTCGATTCCACGAGTCTAGAGAACTTTTTCGCAAAAAGTTAATTTTTTCCGTTTGTAGATGCGTTGAAAAATCGGTAGAAATCGCCTACTACTTACAAAAATGGGCCCGCTTAAAATTGTACATAAAAAATCGGGAAAACGAAAAACCAAACGCCCCGCAATCAATCGTTTTCTTGTTTAACGATAACGTAAACACCTGTTTTCCGCACTAGAATATAACTAGAGTATAACTCTAAAAATCAAATCACTTGGTATTTTACCTACTGGGTGTTTTGAACTAATTTAGACGTAACCGATGGGAAGATTGTAACACGTTATAACGTTATCGTTTACGCGATTCTCGACGACGTATGATGAATCCGGTGATTTTTTTTCTTTTTTAGCGTTGGTATCATTTTTGAATAATTGTACGTACGTATATTTTGGACAGCCGCGAGCTAAATAAAGCAGTAACCGTAAAATGACAATAGGACGAACCTCGTTCCCGCGGAGAAAACTCGATGGGATAGAATAATAATACGCGAGCGGAATGAATAACGAGTGATCGAAAAAAAAAAAAAAAGAAACACGCGAAATAACCATTGTTGGCGCGCGGCGCGTGAATAATACCATGCTCATTATACCGTTTATCGCATTATTTCGTTGCTCGCATTGTCTTTGGCCGGTTGAGTATAAGGTATCTCTCTATACGTTATTGTACGAATTAAAAAGGAAACAAAAAAGTAGTAATAATTAATATTATAAATTGTCACAGTGTAGTATACGTTCATTCCGTAAAACGCACGGACCTCCACGAATTTCGATAGCTCAGTTTCAACTAGGTATAAAATAACACAAAGACGTGTTCACGTATTCGCTACGGACACGGTACGCGCGACAACTGTAAACTATTGACGATTTTCATAACCTATACGATATAATAATAGTCAGTCGAATTTTAAAGACGTTTACGAGTTTTCACGTTCACCTGCCGTAGTCTGTCTGCAGTTACGGTGTTAAGTAAAATAATGAACTTACAACGATCGTATTATTATACGAGACGATGCAGTTCAATCGTCAAAATAAACTGGAAATAAAACTTGTACCTACTTTAACTTTAAGTTATAGCCGTAGATCGATACCAAACTGATAAAAACGTTACATAAATAATACTATATAATAATATAATAATACGACTATAGAGAATAATCATGATAAACTTGCAATAGCTGACTGAATATTTAAATTTTAAACGTATAATCAATTGATTGGTTTTTAGTTTACGAAAAATTTAAAAGTGTGCAAATAAATTAAACGATTTGTAAGCCGTTAGAATACTGTAATAGTTTTTACAGTAATACTATTGCCCATGCTAAACAATCATAATAGTTATTGAATTACCATAAAAAAAGTAAACTATATATTCCTGAAATCCTTGTTTCTAACTCTCAAGTATTACTCTGAATATATTTTATTGAAACACTTAACCTCGACGTATTGTGAACAAGTTTTGTATGTATCATCAAAATCACTTAAAATAATAAATACAAACACTACAATTAAAATTATTTATCTAGTTTAAAGTAGTATTGTTTAAATTATAGTAAATAAATTATTTTAAAATTGTATTTTGCACTCATACTCTATAGGTATACTGCTGTATAATACAAGTAGATCTCATTAAAATTAAAAGTAATGTTTTTTTTTTTTGTCAGTAAAAAGTTTAAATTAATATTATACATAATATGACATGCACCCATATTATATAAGAGTAATTTAAAGTCTTTGCTTCACACCTAAACTGAATTTTTAACAACAGATACAGTATGTGTTGACAACAAATTAGAAATATTTCTGAAACTCGTGTTTTACATTATAAATTTTTTTATATTAGTCTATTTAAATAGTTATAGAAACATTTTAAAAACAAAAATCAGAATAAGCGACGAGAACAAATTTTTTTAAAGATTGATATTTCCAACACATCTTTAAAGTCTTATAAATCCTAAATAGGTAATAAAACTATAAATTTTATTTTTTATATACCTATGATGAAAAAAAGCGTTCATTTTTTGATTGCTCTTTAAACTCATTATTTGTAAGTATTTATTTGAATAATACGTGTGCTATATTTATACTTTTAGAGAATACAATACGTTATTTTATAACGGTTTTTTATTTTTATAGCCACTCTTTGGACTACGATGATCAAATTTTATAAAATATATATATGTTCGTTTTTAGATTCTGAGTTTAGCATTTTTTGAGGTGATAGGAGTGGTGCAATATCGTAAAATTTCCTAGTGCTATAAAAAGTTTAAAAAGTGGACGTAGATGATAACTTTATATATAATATGAGTAGACCTTTTTGCTTTATAGTTCTACATTACAGTTTTCAAGAAAAAAAAAAAACATCATATAAAATAAAGGTATTATTATATTTGTGTTAGCTATAACTTTTGACACAAGCATCAAGATTCGACAGTCTATTACTGTTTTTTATACAAACCATTGTCAAACCCAGTCGTAAAATCGCTCATAACACAAATTTCATACCATAACAACACACAATACACTTGACGTTATATTCATTTTTCACTTTGGTTTCTTTATATTTTTGAAAAATTGAACGTAAATTCGCCATGCACAGTCCATATAATATATTTCGACCCTTTTCTGGGGTTTTGGATGGTTACCATTCCCATGTGAAAAAAAGTATACGATATAAAACCTTAGCCGCAGTAGACTGATTTTAGGGATTGTACACGTTACTGAAACGGTTGTTGGCTTTAGTCCGAACAACATGAAATGTTTCCTTTACGTCCAAAATATACATATAACACAGTAAGATTATTTATGAAACAAAAGCACTGAGGATTTATACGAGCTCTTATTGCGACAGCCTCTGGTATATTTTTGTTTTAACATTCCTATCAACATTTGAATACGAGACTCGTCACTTGTTTCAAATAATGTGCAAAACGACTCGGTAAAAAGGTTTCATGTTTTTGAAAAATATTTTTACTACAAAACTCAAGATTACACCGAATGTTTTGTGCGACTTGTTAAAAAAAATTATTAATGATTTTGATACTAATGGCGTGTAAATAAAAAAAAAAATAAAAATACAATCACTTTCAATAAATAAAGCGACGATTCATTCAACTGCAGACGATATTACTATCGAAGTGTAATAATTTTGTTAATACAGAACGCAATTGGTACTCATTTTATAATTCATTTAATCATATGAATACCGTTTTTAAACATCTAATATAATGTAGCGTTTTCTTTTTTGTTTATATGCGGATGAAATGTTTGATATTGGATTAAATATATTATTTAACTCATTGTGTGCAAGAAAATTTTATAGGAAATATTATGTTGAAAAATATAATATTCAAGTAGGTGTATTTTGTTTTTGGCCGAAAAATGTCAGGTTTGATAATATTCTCTTTACGAAAACATCAATATTCCACATTGTTTCCGGATCAGCAAATCGTATTATAGAATCACGCATATAATTTGTAAAATACATTTAGCGGAAATAGAATGTGATTTAATTACATTTGAGTTTAACATAAAACATTATAATTACATAATTTTCGAGAAAATAAACATATAATATTATTATTATTTTTTATATGTATTTGATTTTTTTCCAGGTGTTCCACTTATGCCATTATAACGGACTAAAAGAGACATTTTTTTGTCCTCAAGGAATGCGTTTCGATCCGACAGTGCATGAATGTAAAATGTGGTACATGACGCCCTGTTTGAACATGCGCAGACCATTTTAAGTAATCATTGCGACAGTAATCCAATATTATCGTCATGGTCATCATGGATACTTTCGAATTCCATTTTTGAATACGTTTTGTAATATATTTTATTTTTAAAATAGATACCTTTGATACCTACGTATTATGTAATTTAAATGAAACAATCAATAAGAGAGTATGTGTCTTTTGTTGACACAAATAACTAAAAAATAATTGTTAAATATTTTTAAAAAAAATGTTTTAAGGAGTGTTATTCAGTGGAAGTCTAAATGAAAATTAACAAGTTATGTAATGGTATATTGTTAAAAACATTAAAAATGTAAATTAATTTTATGTTGTTTTACATGAATCAAAGTCAATTTGTATTACATTGTAGTTATGTAAAACTTTTTAGTAAAATTGTGTCATTTTTTTCTGTTTATTTATTTACATACAACTGTTCCTTTTATTCATTTTGGTTTTTGTTAATTAAACATCAATCTTAATTAGATATTAAAATGTAACTTATTAATTTTATGGTACAGAATAATTTTTCCGAAAAAAAAAAAAAAAAAATGATTATAAAAAAAAAGTACTGATATTATATTATTTTGAGTATGGCATAAAAATTTGTTTTTACAATGTAGTCTTATATTTATTAAAATTAATTTTTATGTTTAGAGAGCATGCCATTGTTGGTATAATAATTATAATTTATTATATCCATTCATTTTATTTCTGTAAAAGCTTACAATTTTACTAATTGCCAATTTCAGAGAGTTGTTCCAACTCGGTTAGATTTTATTAAATTAACTTTTTAATAATGATAGTTTTTTTTTTTATGGTACCTACCAGAAAACTTTTATTGTGATGACTCAATAATATGTTTGTATTTTAAAAATTATTGAAAAATGAGTAAACTCGAAAATTTTTTTCTGTTTTATGTATTGTATATATAGCATAATCAAATAACTGAAAATACTAGTTAGTATATGTGTTAAAAGTCGTCTATAAAGTACCTTCTAGTTCATCATTTAAGAATATAAATATATGTATAATCTTTGTAACCCAAATAAAAAAAATTGAATTTTTACTTTTGATGCGCCTACAGAGATAAAATACATCGATTGCAATCAAAATTTTACGTTTATCTTGGAACAAAAAGCATCCAATATAGAAAAAACATGATAAGAAATTCTTATATTTTTCGACTAAAATATTAAAAGGAATGGTACATAGCAACATTAGCTTATTATCAAATGAATACACTAGGGTTTTAAATTAATGTGTCTTCGAGCAAACATTTTTATAGTCAGTGTCGGAGCAAATAAATTTCATAACAATTTCTACTATACCTACGTTTCGTAGCTATTGCGTAAAGACAACAATTTTTTTTTTTATACATATATAGCTATTGTGTGTACCTAATAAAGTAAATATTTTCACTAGTCGATCTAGTTGCATTAATCAGTAGCCGATTTTAAGTCTCAATAATTATATTTTTATGATCTTTTTCGACTTAATATGGTTTTAACTTTTAATTTTATCTTTCTGGTACATCAAAATCAAATTTTGCTCGTAAAAATCATATACATTTAAAAGACACAAATTTATTTACAGTGTACATAACTGTACAAGTCACTACACATAGAGTAACGTTTAAATCAATAATTACATTGAATACAGTACAAACGCGTAACATCAAAACAGTTGAAAGCTTAAACAATGAAGTATGTATATATATATATATATATATGTTACAAAATCAGATCTTTTCGAATATATACAATATTGAATCAATCAGTTCATATTTCATAATTAACAGTTTGATTTTTCGAGTGGAGAACACTATTGATAGAGACGGAAAATTAAATATTCATAAACCTAGCTACAATCATAATTTTATATTAAATCATATACCACATTATCATATTAAATTCACATAAAATTATTTTTTTTATTACAATTATCAATAATTATTAGGTTACAACTTTGATACGTACAACATATGTGTTTGTAATAAGTAAACGTTAATGGTAACTATACAAAATATATTTTTCAGTTTTTTTTTTAATGTTTGCCCAACACGTTATTCAAATGATGTGCTTTGTTTGAATTAAACTCAAAAGAGATTTATCGGACTAACTGATGTCGTAAAATACAAGACACCCTTTCTGCTACCTCATGTAGACAAATGATTTTAAAGGATTGCTTTGAGAAATTTTTTAAACGTTTTACGGTTGAAAACAAAACAGTTACAAAAATCATGGTTAAAATTTAAACTCCACGAAAGTAACATGTGCGCACATTCCTGATGCATTATAATTGTAATGAAGTAAAAAAAAAATTTTCAAAAATTACAACCAAAGTCGATCACACTCGAACACAGACTCACTGCGTGGGTAAGAGTCCGGCATTTTTCAGTATGGAGTAAATTCTCTCCCTCGGAATCTTTTCCGTGTCCCTGTCAACGGCGTGCTGCTCTCCTGGGGTGAACCAACTGCTCTGAGCTAAGCTCTCGGCAATTTTCGGATTTTTGTAGAACGCGTTTTGCATGTGCGGCGGCAGTAGCGACTCTCTTTGGAATGCGGCTACCACGATGGCATTCGTCGGTTTAACGATACTGTTGATCTGCGGCAAAAAAAAATGTTTAAGTAAATTCACCGGCGTTATAATAACTAGCAGTGTAAATCAGCGGTTTAGATGTCTGTGTTCTAAAGAAACGAAACCGCGGTACCTTACTAATTTAAACAGAAATGTTGAATTAGTTAGGGACGAATGTAACTTTTTACACATTCGGTTCCAATCATTTTCTTTTACCAGAAAATACAGTGAATTTTCCAGTTTATGGATTCTCGAATTGGCGTTTCTCAAAAAAAATACAAATAATAATAACAAATAAATCGGGTAGGCACCCGTCAGTTAAACCTTTTAAAACTTTTCACTTTTATCAATATTTATAATCAAAAATAACACTGTTATTTTTACTGTTGTGTTTAACAGTATAGTTGATTGTAATCGATGAACACGAGATATGTATGAGTTAATTATGTAAATGTTATGTAAACTGTTTCTTATAGTCTATTTAGATGAGGTCAAAAACAGTAGGTACTTCAAAAATTTGTCTACGTTGATAATATTGAACAAATCTCTTCGGGAACTAAAAATAAAACATTCCATCGCACGAATAAAAAAGTCAAGATCACTAAAATATACTTTTACCGAGATCGCTCACACGATAAAACCAGGCTGTTAACTACGGGTACTGTTGTTTAAAATGTTGTCCATTTTATGTTTGATCTGTAGGACCAGCAAAGAATTAGTTGAGTACTTTACGGTTCATTTATGATTTTGATTGATTTCCTCGTATTTTAATATTGAAGTAAGGTTATACGATTGTGTTCATTTTAGTTCAAGGTATATAATATATATACATAATGCTACGATGTATTTTCACCATTGACCTCTCAATTTCCAAGTACTTCTACGGATAAGGTGTACATAATTTTCAAATAATAAACTAGGCACCTACTTAGATTTGTAAAAATAAAAAACATCGGTACCTACTTTAATTAAAATCTTTGTATTGAATCTAAAAAAATCTATCAACCCACTATCAGAAAATAGGTTCTATTATATAAAAGCCTGTGTAAAGTTTCATATGTTCTGTTTGTGATTTTAACGATTGAAGAAGTCAATCATTCCAAATACCGTGAACGAATAGCATGGTTAAACAACAACCGCTTACTATCCAGCAGGTTACAGAAGAGTTAACTTACTGACGGATTTATGGCGTTATTTTGTCGCGGTGCAGCGAAATTCGGTTGAACGGGCACGGGTGGTACCAAAGCTAGTGACAATTGCTGAGGTCGAGCCGATGTAAACGCCGCAGTTAGTGCGAACGCCAAACAAATGGCTGTGATGAAATTCATTCTGATGTGGACTTTTGTGTTACGTCTGCAAATCAGAAAATATTACGTACGATTCCATTATACGACTTCTATTGTTTTATACAGTCGCATTATAGTTGTTCGCCCACAACTCCGACAAAAACGTCATGCAACGTAGTAAATTTATCACCTTTTCTTCGATCTCGACCGCGCACGTTTAACGACTATAAAAATTGACACGTCCACTGTCCACTGGACATCAAGTACACGAATTGTTTACGAGCAATCGGTGCAGTTCACACTCCTTTCGATCGCTCTCTGTTCGCCAACAAGCCCCATACATCTTCCACTCAAAAAAATCTATATCATCTTCTCTTAGTCCACGTTTTACTTTGTCTTGGCAGGTGACTTTAATATTCCTAATGTAAAATGGTCCTTTTTTAAATCTCAGGTTTAACTATACATCCGGTTGTTTTACCGACACTCGTTGAATCGTAAACAAGGTTTTTGAATTATTATTTACCTTAACAGCTGAAACATTATCAACGTATACAAAATACATACAGGTTTACGTTACGTATATTATATATAAATCCATAGGACGTTGAGCGTTCCGGGTAAATTTTAAATAAACACGAATATTTTTTGGCATTTTTTTTCGACAAAAATGTTTGGATTTAACGTTACCTATCGCGATCGAATCAAAACAAACCGCACTATTTCTACCTTGTTACGCACTCATTATGTACTGTGGAATATTAAAGAGAGGCATATTTAAACGAACCGCACTTTCTTCATTTGATTACGGTTACCTATCGTATGTGTTACATAAATCGAGGTGTTATTATTATAGTGTATATTTCTATCTGATTTATCTGCACGATTAATTTCTAAACTGATTTAAAATTTTTGTAATACTCCAGAAGTATTCTGCAATCAATATGTCATGTAAATAACACGTTTTTGCCAAAAATAATATTACGTGTGTACAATAGTGTGACTGGCTGTATTTTACAAAAACCAGTTTATCTTACCTTTAGTATAACGTGTTAGGTTGATTATTATGTTTACCGTAGTCTGTAAACTTGGCGAGCGAATACATAATCAGTTCTAGGGGCAAAAATAATCATTTTTTTTTTCCTTCGAATACCTCGATAGGACGCGCACGACCGACTATGGAATAAGGTTCCCGCGTTATTTCGCTATAAACACTGACTTTATAATATTATATGTATATATATGGTGATAATGATTGTACACAACGAGTGCACTCTAAAGGACAATATTGAAACAGCGTGCGTGCAAGTAGGACGAGTTTAAGTGCAGAATAAAAAGCAGCGTATGATAAATGATAATATACTCGAGCGACTGACTATACGCGTACTTGACATGCAATAATAACAACAAAATACGCGTCACCTAGTTTATGCGCAGCGGGGAAAAAGGCCGAAAAGAAAAATCAATGTTTTTTTTTTAATGGTTGCGTTCACCGCGAGACTTCCAAATGAATCGGAAACCAGCAGAAAATTAATGCATTGTATCCATAATAAACGAACGTAAACTGCGAACATTTTTTGTATTAGAATGTTGTATGTACGTGATGTAAAATCGAATGCTGTACACGTATTTGGGGCGAATTTGGGAGTCTACTGGGGCTAAGCCTCGCTGACAGGTCTTAAACGAGTTTGATCTTGGTGGTTTCTGTACGCAGTTAATAAGCTCCTCCGAGATAATTACTTTAGCCCTCCAAATCGCGCTCAATAGAT
This sequence comes from Hormaphis cornu, assembly GCA_017140985.1. Classification (NCBI taxonomy): domain Eukaryota; kingdom Metazoa; phylum Arthropoda; class Insecta; order Hemiptera; family Hormaphididae; genus Hormaphis; species Hormaphis cornu. The sequence continues at coordinate 36,089,019 of CM029358.1, read as the reverse complement.
TATGATCCAAAACCGAAAAACACTTCAAAAATGCTCCAAACCACGTACTTTCACTCGTCATTAAGACACGTCAACCAACTAACATACAAACGAAACATTTGCCATTTAAATTAGGTATACCAAACCTAATAAACTGAAACAGAAAAATAGTTTAAAAAAAATATAACCCGTCGTCAAAAGTTTGCATCAAAACACATTTCCAAAATTATCATCATGAACTCATTGTATTCTAATGTTTTCTACCTATAGTGTTTATGAATATAAAACAATAAACGTGACTAAACATTAGAAATTAGACAGCATTCTGGTATTCTAAATCTATAAAAAAAAAAAAATTGTGTAACCATTTAAATATTATACGTAAACCGGTATGTCATACGCGCGCACGTTGATTTATCGTATTGCGTAATATTATTTGCATTAAACTTTTGAACGGGTTTTCGGAACAAATCAACATCTTAACACCTAACCATTTTTTAGTGATAAATACAACTGTGATGTTATACTGAAACTGCGTGTCATAATATGGATGATATTAAAAATTGACAATGATCAATCGCGAACAAGATGGTTTTTTTTTTTTTTTTTTAAACTAACTGAACCAAGAAAGAAAGTAATTATACTCTTCTCTTGTACATAGACATGCACCGGTACATCCTATATAAATAGCTTCCTGTTAGACAACCGGTTGTATTCTTGTCCTAAGAAACGGGTGCTATTTTATTTAATAAAAGTGAACACGTAAGAGTCCGTGTACTTTCTGGTACAATTGTTATCGGGGGAAGGGGCGCATAGGAAGAATCGAATGCGATCGACCTCGCTCCGAAATTTTAACGAGTTTTAAAAATGATAACTTAGTATTTTGATAATTTTTGTGTCAAAATCGGTAAAAAATTACATTTCCAAACACCTCCCGATTCGTACAGAATTATGCGTGAAAACAACACGCGGGTAATTTATAATTCACATGTTAAATGTTTCGAACAGATAAAACAATATTTACTTGTGCGAAATACATTTCAATAACGATTAATTGTAACATACGTACATTTGAAAATTTAAACAAAACGTACCTATTTTCGGTAGTTGGGATGTTAATATTCGGTTAAAGAAAAAAAAGTTCAAGACGCATTTTTAAACTTTTAGTACGAAGGCTATTTGTTGACCGTATAAAATAACGTGACGTTACGTATTGAGGAAAAAGTTTAAAAAGTTGTTTGAAGAATGAAAGTGATCTTTCAGCTAAATGTTTTACGAAAATAGATATAGTTATGACATAAAACGTCGAGATAGTTCGTCGAAATTGTTACGAAATTGTTTCGTCAATAATAATAGTATATTAATAGTAACGATAACACGAGAATGATTTAAATTTTTTCTAAAACGAATTTTTATAGAAAAATACTTTGCAACACAAAACAATATTGATGTTATAGAAAAAAAATTTTGTAAAAAAAAAAAAAAAAATTAAATGATTTGAAAACACTTTAACCTAATGGAGTGTAACTTTTGGTTCGTTAGCCACATTTTGTGAAATATTTTTGGTTAATCATAACACGCAGTTGTCGTCGTAGAAGAGTATATTTTATTACCTATGGATTTTGCGTTGCTCCTGTGTCGTTTTACAATATATACAACATTAATTTAATCAGTCTTCCTGCATTTTTCTGTCGACGCATTATATCGTCAACAAGTCGGACGATTTTATCTTAATATACGCTCAATTCGATTAAAAAAAAAACCCCCTTTTGTTTGCGTTCGTTTAATTTTCTCTCGCCGAAACGACCGCAGTGTCGTGTTGAATATATATATTCTTACAATCAACTCAATAATAACGAATGCGCGCGTGCAGTTATTGTATTTGTAACGAAAGACTGAAAACAAATTCAATGTTGGGCAAGTTAGTGAAAACCGTTATACAAGCTAAGCTAATTCAATCAAATTGCCTTCATTCAAAAGTTTAAAGAAAAAAAAAATAATAATAATAACTAGACGAGTTGAAAATTAAGATAAAATAAACTTAACCCTTCGGGGACAAAGAAAAAATCGGTTAAAATTTTGATTTTTTTTTTGTCAAATTCACAAGTCACATAAAACGTCCCCGTTCTATAGTAGCGTTTTATACTCGAATGAAGTGAGGAAAATAAATGATCGGAAAAAAAAGTCGTTGAATTAGTTTTGGCCGTCGGTTTTAGCAATAAAAATACGCTTAACTTTGACGGTAAAACACCGTAGAATTATGCGATAGGTTAGGTTTATTTTTCACGAGTTAATATGTTTAAAACAAGTATACACACACAGTTAATCGACAGTTACCGTGTTGGTTGAAGAGTTGAAAAATAATTGACTTTTTGACTAGACAAACTTACAGTCGGACGCGCGGGGAGTGCACGATTCGGAAAAGTCGCCGTAGGCCTGGACGTGGCGGGAACGGGGGGGAATCGCGTGATTATCGACCGCCGGCTCTCCAATTACGAGACGACGAAAAATGCGATGCCGGATCGGCGCGGCGCTCGGCGAAACTCGAACTCGCGCGAAACTACGAAAATACGAAACGACGGAACACAATCGAAGGAAAAAAATAAAAACGAATTGTACCTGCACAACGTTAAATATCGTTATTTACTTTCACTGTTGAAGGTTTTGCCGAGAATGTAAATTGATGCAGCCTGTAGCGCCGACACCGTCCTACTTTCCACCACCACCACCACCACCACCGCCGGTACTATATTGCAAATAATATAAGTATTGGACAATACTGTGGTTGCGCCAACTGCACCACTGGCGCTCACCCACAAACGCACGATTCGCGCAGAGTGAAACAACGTTGTAATGCAACGCGTCCATTATTATCCGTACTGCATCGCGTGACCCTTAGATCCTTGGAGAAACGATTGTATACGGAGCGTGCCGAGGAAAAAGGGATCGATTCTCCGAGAATCGTCGAAGATAAAACGTAAAATCGTAAATTCGCAAACGCGATGTCCACATTCTCGGTGACGCGGTGAATAAATTTGATTTTAGATTCTAAAGTGTGCGGCGAAGAACAATGTGTTGTTTTTACGGTGATTTTTTATTTTTTTTTTTGTTTGGTGCGAACACTTTTTTGGGTAAAAGAAATGATACTTTGAAGGGTCTAAAATTTGAAAAAGTCACAATCAAGAAACTGCTAGCAGAAGTTGCGGAGTAACATTAAATACAGTTATAACGTTTTTTCGGCAACGTTTTTGACTATTTTAAAAGTCATTTCGAAAGTTTTTGAGCTAAGTAAAGAACTTAGATTGAGCACGCTCGGAACCGTTTTTTTTTAAACAATGATTTATCATTGCTATCAGATATTAAATAAGACGTTTGAACCACGACTTCCGGACCAGTGTCCCGCCAAAAACGTAGTTTTTACCCCGTCAAACTATCCACGCGACCTAGAGTGAGCCCGGCTTTTTTTATTAGATTTTTTTTTTCTGATAGTACACAATCCAAAATGCACTCCGTTTTGAGATATATCCAGGGCTTTGCACCCAAGTTAACCCAAACCCGTAACACTCTCAAAAACCCTTGAAAACTTCAACACCCAAACACCATATAACCCGATAGTGAATTTTCTACAAAACACCCGAATAAATATTCAATTTTGACATTAACGCGATACGTCGAATTGTAAGTATTTTTTGCGCCAAATTCTACTGGGGTCGTTATATTCGTAAAATAAAACATAAAAATTTACTCCCATTCTTTTATTGTATTTTTTTTTATAATAAATATTACACCATTCGAAATACTTTAACCTTGGTAAGGCATTATAATTTTTGGAATGAGTTCTTACTTGGTTCCACCACAATGTTAATTGATATGCATTGTACGAATAGAGAACAAAATTACACTAAACACCCGCATTAACACAAATTAATTATAGTTGTGAACGCCTGAGTACAAATTTTTGTTGTATACTGTGGTCGACATCCAAAAATCTCCAACACCCGAAATCCGAATAAATAACTCTGGTGAAAAACCTTCAATACATCTCGAATTTTGAAACGAGTCTTTAAAAAAAGTAAATTTGTTTTTATCCTGCACTTTTATAAACTTTTAATTCTAAAGCGCTGTATTGAAGCTGTTTTAACAAACCGTCCGATCACGTTAATTCAATAAAACCTCAGAAAAACTCTTCTTGCAAAGTCATTATTTTTTATTTAAACTTAGATTTGACGTAGAATTTATTGCCGCCTAAATATCATTACCTCTAATATGTCGGGCCCCTATTTAAGAAATTGCAGTGTTCAAAAGTTTTATAATCAGAAAATTACGTTCTTCAGACGATGTTCTCCTGTACTATTATGCATCATTCATTTTCCATTACAGGGTTGTTGTTCCCCAATTCTCGCTATAAAATCACCGTTATAATGATATCGTGATGAATTATAATTCCATATAAAAAAGTTTTGACATTTTTCAAAATGTTTTGACTGTTGGTATTTTTTTTTTTTTCAAAAAGACTGGGTTTTTTGCTTAGCATTTACCTACTTCATGTACTGAACCAAATGAAATGTGAATGTCGCAATGTCTGTACTCCGTGAGAGTTTGTTTTGAAACAATGACAAAGTGAATCTTGAAAAATTATTTACTATCAATGTTGCAGACGATGTAAGTTGTTATAAACGTATAGATTGGATAGATAAAAACCATATAAATACAATGATTGACGGAAACAAGACTAAAATCTAAATAGCAACGGATATACATAAAAACAGCATGGAGATTGAATCTGTTTGAATTTTTTTTTTTATTAGAAATTTGAAATTTTTTTAATGCAATAGAATAATAAATTATTTTTGTTCCTTCTCATATTACGCATAATTAATAGAGTAACATAGCAAACCTTATGATTAAAATTTAATTTGAGAATACAAAAAATAATAATGGTTCGCGTCACTCATATTCTCACTCATACATCTTGGTATTTAATTTGAACACTCATCGATCATTATATTGTGTTGTACATAAAAATTTTAGAAAAATAGTACATAACTATCATTGAAAAATAAACAGTATCGTTGTACGTATTTTCAACATAACTTAAGAAAAATGTTTTAACTTTGTTACTTCTCATCAGTTTAATAAAATAGTGTGAATTATAAAATACGACTATGATAGTTTCAATTTTTTAAAGTTAAATTTGGACTTTAGATAATGAATTTTTTAAATCCAATAATTGCTGAATTACATCTTCATTCAAACAAATACAAATGTAATACAAGCTATATAATAATACGTCGTATTAATTTAACAAAATTATTAGGAAAAACTCAATTTCTTTATTATTTATACTTTAAATTCAAATGATTGTGTCCAAATGCAAATTCTGATACCATTTAAACTATTGTTATTGTATTTTAAAATTTCTTAAGCCTTTTTATGTACCTTATTAAATTCTCGGGATGGTGAAAATTTGTTGAACGAAGTACCACCATAGGATACCTATTATACTAAGGAATATCCCATAAAAATAAAGAAAAGCAAATTAATTTTAAAATGTTTTCCGTGAATGTATTGGTGATATAATATATTTATGAATATTTTCGAGTAATGATAGAATGATTTATTGTTGGAGTTTCAATTTCACTAATTTTCAATATTACTGAGGATCCCCAAACTCAAAACTTACTTTATATAAATTTTATCACGAGCGTTTTGACAACGTAAGTTTGATATTATGATCATACTAATTTACATTAATTTTGTTTGTAAGTAAGTTTCTTCTTATTCAGGACATAAATACCTAGTATGATAAATTCCCCGTAAGTATTTTTGTTATGACGTAATCATACAAAACGTCCATCAAACAACATCTTTCAACGATTGAACACATAATATTATGTTAAATCTTTATTTGGACAAAAGTATAAATTAACTTAATTGATTAATAATCAAGTACATAATGCTTTCAAGAAAAAGGTGTAATGGTCGTGTTACGTGGCGACGCACAATTTATTAACTGTTTATAATGCTTACTAACTTTTGTCAAAAAATTAATTTTTATTCACAAATATTTCCGCTAATAAATTTGAACGATTGATATTGTGATTTAAAATTTTGTATACTGTATAAATATTATGATTGATTGTTGTAATATTTCATGATTTTTATTACACGTAACTACCATAGCTAAATGAAAACAAACTAAATGATTGAAATATTGAATCAGTTCTCTATTTTGAATCTCCGAAACTCCTAACATTAGAGAAATCAGCCACCTAATAAAATGTGAATATTCTATTTTGTATAAACAATTACATTTAGTATTTAAATACATAAAAAAATGATTAAAAAGATTTATTGTGTAGTATATATTATAACTTTTGTCAAACTAAAAATTATTTTATAGTTTATAAATTTGTTAAGTTAAAATTTGGACTTTTGTTAAAAATACAAACAAATGTATTTTTCATTGTTATTATCAAAATTTTTGTATTTTAGTATAAGTGTAAACGTTCTGAACTGTATTGAACTTTTACGCAATTACATTTAAAATCGGTGAATGTAAAATAATTTTACTTTTCCTAGTTCATTTTAGATATTAGAGTACTGTGTTATCCTTGAAAACAATTTGTTCGTATGGTTATAGAATGGTCTTATTTTGAAAAAATAACTAAACATAACTATTATTTATGTTTTGCATTGAAAATACAATAGATTTTTTTTTGTGGATCAAATGATCATTAAAATCTTTCGGGAATTTATATGTTTACATTTATTTGAATATGTGATGTATTATTATGTATAGTTGTATGACGTATTCCACGCTTCAACTTTTCCTGGGCACCCACACGAGTACTCATAGTGCGGCCCGTATAATATATTCTGTATAAATAATATAAAATAAGACAATGTTTTCACCCAGACTTTTTTTGCGCAGGCAAACATTTTCAAGATTTTAAGCATCATTTTTTACCTCAAATCGAGTCTTATGTATGATAGTTTGAATACCGATGAATTTCATTCGCAAATTACTTTTTTGAAAGTTGTAGAAAAACACAATTTGTTTTAAAAACGGAACAGCCGAATTTTGTTGTTTATCTATTTATTTAAACGACGTTTTCGAATTTAGTTTCTCCGAATCTCTACATCCGTTTTTAGAATAGACTGTGCATGTTGGAACAATGGACGGAGAGACGAATTTGTGATTTACTCTAGACGTGTGGAACTCCTAGGGTGGTGTGATGTGACGGACGGACGTGACTTGTTGACTATTTATTTTCCGATATCAATATTTGTTTTTTAAATTTTAAAAGGTTAACTTTTGAGGGTTTAGATCGTTTCGATGTATTTATACAGTTATTTCAACATAGCGAGATGTAAAAATTAATAGTTTCTGTTGTCAAGAACGTTTTTAAACTAAAAACACTATGATATTATTCAAGTTGTTTGCCGAGCTGCGTAGCTGTGTATACATTGTGTATTATAATATGCACATTGTAACATTTGTACATAATATGTTGTATCTAAGTATTTTTTTTTTTTTTTAATGACGTGGATTGAAAATTCCGTAGATAAATTTTCAGGAACGTTTCATATATTGATTTGGAAATCACGACAGTACGAAATCAGAAAAAATAGTAAGTACCTATAAGCTAAATTACGCGTTACACAACAAACCAGCATCGTCGATAAATAGCTACACATCTATGTTTTTCACCGTGCGTACAATAAAATTATAACGATCATAAATCGACGACATTAAATTATTATAATTTTTACTTAACACTACAACAGTTTAATACAATATTTTATTGTTCGTGTAAACTACATTAGCGCATCGGTTAGGTTACGAGTCGTACGGCCACAAAACGCATAAACTAGAAACGTTCGTTTTACGTAAAATTACACCTATTCCGAATCTTATCGAATCGACGTCACGGCTTGAGAAGTAACTGCACCGTCTTCGTAACTTCGTACTTTTCGGACGATTTGTGCGCAAAAAAAAAAAAACCGAGCGACCCCGGCCGACTATTATTTATAATAGTTGTCCGGAGGCAGCAGATAGTTGGCCAGTATGAAGCTGGACTTGTCGTCGCTGGCCCGGCCGCCGCCGACGCTTTGTCCCGGACCGCCGCCCCGGTGGTCCCGGATCGGGTTCCCGGCCGTCCCGACGCTCGCCGCGCTCTCCTCCGACGACCTCACCACTATCGGCGTACCGCCGAACGGGAAATAGTCCACGTTGTCCACGACCACCGAGTCGTCGTCGTTACAAGGCGGAGGCGCCACCGTGGTCGGCGTCGGAGGCGACGGCGGCGGCGGCGGTAGATACTCCGGTCGCGGCGACGTGGTCGTGACGGCGGACACCGGACGGCACTCGGTAACCGGGTCGCACGGCGGCCGCTGCTGTCTCGGGTTCCGACCCGCGGGCGCGACGTCGGCCGGCACCACGTTATAGTGATAATGGATCACGTGGTGCAGGTGGTGCAGGCGGTGGTGATGGTGTCGGTGCGGTTCGTCCGCGTCCGCCACGGGCGGCAGCTGCCGCACGTCGCGCAGGACCGGCGACCTCGGTGCATCGGGCGCGGGCCGGTAGGACACCGGTAGGATACCGTCGAGGAACGGATGCCGGAACTGCGGTTGTTGGAGCGGCGCGTAGAAACGAGGTCGCGGCACCGGGTCCTGGAAGAACGGCCCGAACTGCGGAAGTGCCGGCGGCGACGTCAGCAGCTGCTGAGGAAACGTCCGGAAAATTTGGGGAAACTGCGTCGACCACGCCGACGTCAATGCCGTCACCGCGGTCGTGACGACGGCTGAAAATTATCGATTATTATTATTATTGTTTACAGGATCGCATTGCTAATTCGTAATGATAGTAATTATAACGTGACAAAAAAAAAAAAAAATAGTTATAATATAACAGTTCTTTGCATTTTTACGACGGTCGATGTAAATGATAGTCTCGAAAACCGCGGTTTGTTTGTATGATCCTACAATTATCGTCACCTAAAACAACTGGAATTCATTCGTTTCGCAGCAGTTCTACGTATTTTGATTTTACCATTGATTTTATAATGAACACATATCCAATGATACAGCACGGTTATAACTGATAACAATCTACTGACCTTGATGCTATACAGCATACCTTTATTATAAAATCAATGGTTTTAATTTGAATTTTAAGTTTGTCGACTGAACAAACCTACTTACCACCTAGTTGGATGCTTTGCACCAATAATTCATGTCATCTTAAATTCAAACGAACACTGTGACTAATTAATAATTGTGATACGAATCACATCTTTGGGTAGGTAAAAATAATGAAAGTTTAAACATTTTTATTTTTTTTTTATTTTAAGTTTTTTTAATAAACATTGATTGGTGCAAAGTCGCGTGTGATGTCGGGTATGAGTGTGCACCATTGACAAAAATTCATGAAAATAACATAGATACTTAGTCAGTGCAAAGTATAGTACACTTAGCGTCATCTTAAGGCCATAAAAATGTCGTGTTTGAATAAAAAATGTAAAAAACTAATTGAAGAGAACTAATATAATTGTAAAAATATGTAAGAATTTTATCATTTATTTGTTGTAAATTTTTTTTGTTTATTTGTTACGAAACGAAATCATGGTAAGTACTAAAATAAAAAAATAAATAAGACCTTGTCAGGAACAAGATAGTTTAAAAAAGTTTGATGTTCAATAAAAGGTTTGCGAGTTAGATAAGTTAAAAACAAAAAAAAAAAAAATTTGGTGCAAATTTACTCCCAAAGGTCCAAAGTATCCTTATTTTACGGTACCTTAGATTGGCTATATCATGTAATGTAAAAACTTTTAGTTTTTTTTAATATCGTCCTACAATCTTATAGTATTGACTTATAGGTTTTTTGCATTTTTAATGTACATAATTTTTGTTTTTTAAACCGTGATAAAACGTGTTTTTCAATTTTTTTTTGTTTTTACGAAATTAATGTGCAGTTATTATGTTCTCATTTCGATACGATTTCCATACAATAATGTGTGTCAAGATGCGGAATACAACGGATTCGGAAACACAATTATAAATTTTTATTGAGTAGATAGTCACGAGTATTTATTGTGAACCAATTCATTTGATTAGTTTATTTTTAGCTTTTACACAATATTTTTAAATAATGTAATATACACTGCAGGTATTATTCGTTCTAATAAATGTGTTGTATTTATTAATGTGACAAAACGTCTATAGAATTTAAATAATGGAAAGCAATTTTACAATTTCTATTGTCGTGTTAAATACAAATCACGATGTGTTACAAGTACCTACGAGAAATAACAAACAACATTAATTTATTTTATTCATTATTATATTATACGTGGGTAGTTACGATAAAAACGTAGGTACACAAGGCCACCTGGATTTTAATCATTTTGGCTCTGCAAATCCGGAACCGTAGATGTATATTTTGTTTAAGACTGAATCGGTCAATTACTGATCACGGTTCACTTAAATATAAAAAGCCTATGTTGGTTAAGTTAGCAAAAAAAATTAACTGGAATAAGCCAAGTTAGTTCAATTAAATTTCATTCTTTAAAACTTAAAGTTTACAGTTAACAGGGAAAAAACTTTACTAGATAAGTTAAAAGAATAGAAAATGTAATAAACTTACCTAAGTCAAGAAAAAGTTAATTCTTTATTTTTTTGCATAAAATATTTACAAGTCGTAAAACCTATGGGTAGTGTAGTAAGTATATATATAAATAATATTTTCAACTTTACCTTAATAGTTCGGAAAATAAATGATCAAAATAAAAAAAAAGTCAATGAACTAGTTTTGGTTGTTGGATCCGCTTGATAACGAAATATAATAAAAATAAAAATACTAGGTACTTTGCAACAATGATAATTAAGTTTTGATTTTAAAAAGTTGAATTAATGCAATACAAGTATTAACCGAATAAGTTAATAAGTTAAAAACAAAAATATTTAATTAGTTAAGTTAAAAAATAATTAACTTTTCAACCTAATTTTAAATTTTTTTACTAGTTAACGCCCACCTTTGAATACAGCATAATAGAACCATAAACTAGTCATGATGATTCGTAACAATGACTAAAAAACCACACGATTAAAACAAAACATTTTACCAACTTGTTGTGAGTATAAATATATAATATTTTTATAAAAATATAAATATATACTTTAGAGTTTAGATGAATCAAAATTTGATTTAAACTATTTTAAAATTTACCGGTATTAAACTAGGAGTGATTGTATTTTACCTTATCATTCTTTAGTTCGAAAAGAAAAAAAAAACATTAACCACGTGAATATAATTTAAACACGTACTGAAAAACCGTTGTTGATTAAGTAACCAAGGCGTATAATATACAATCGAATAGTATGTTTTGCACACGACGAATTTCGATAAAGTTGAAACCAAAACAAAAATTTTTAGTGAGTACCCAATATTTTTGTGTTTATAGATTTAACTTTATACTTTATATTTCTTTTGTTAAATAATTTATGCCACGATATGTTTTTTTTAGTATAAACTATATTGTCTTTGCTTTTGAAAATTTACCAAAAGTTTAGCAACGCTCTTCAACGTATACATAATGCAGACTCAATGACACACTAACTTTAAATTCAAAACTTTTTGCATTTAACCACATAAAATTATTAAAATATATAGTTATTATAGTAAATAATCGGTTTATATTACCTATGTAAGTATATAATTAACGGTAATAAACGGTTTTACGTTATTTAAACCGAACAATAAACGTGCGAATAACAATGAAAATTTTTTTGTGTATTCATGTAAGTAACTAATACAATAACACACAAATCATGCCTCATATTATGAGTATCACCAAAATGTAAGTCTTAGATTTGTTACTCTATATTTTTACCCTGACTATTGATAATGACTAATTTTTAGTAATATTATTTACGAAAAAAAAAAAATAAAACATAAACAAAAACTATACAAAAAACTTTTTACACCAGCTGATATTATATAGATATGAATAGTTGAGATTATAATCAATGTTATGTACTAACGCGACCGTAAATTTTTAATAACCATTATTTTATTGTAAATCTAAAATATCATGTGATTTTTTTTTTTTTCAATAAAAAATAACAAAAAAATTTTCACAGTCGACTTAGCTGGCAGGTATAATATAATATTGCATTCTACTGTCAGATAAAAACAATTCGTTGTCACTCTGCTACACGAGTGGCTACAGAAATTAATGTCATCGACGTACGGTACGGAATGTCTTTCGACGAAACCAAAGATGAAGCCTAGTGAAAAGTCGCACCACAATCTGGAAGTAAAAAAAATCGGTCCGGTAGATCACGTACGACAGCTGCAGGCGGACGCGTACAAAAAAATATTAGGTGAAATTTCTCAAGTGTACCTACTTCCGATCCGGGAATGAAAAGGTCCCAAAGATTATCATCAGGGCATAAGCGTGCTATTTAGTCGCATAATATGATTATATTATTATGATAATATGTTCAAATATTTTAGATTCTGAGCGCAGCAAAGAGTGTATTGTATTTACAATTATTTTTTTTTTTCCTGTGAACAACTTTAAGGGTATACGGAATACTCGGATTTTCAAAGTCAGTATCTCTAACGAAAGGTCTGTAACCTCTGATGGTACTTTTATGGGTCTCGAATTTGAAAGTTCAAAAATTACAGTTACAGCATTGAAACTTCGGATAAACATTACGAAAAGGTGTTTTTTACATACCAAATTGGTAAAATAATATATAATCCACTAGCTGCATGATTGGTCGACAATTTTTTTCTCTTTTTGAATGTTCATTTAGAATTATCGTAGAACGTAATCGTTGCACAATAAATTTTGTAAATTTTCAACAAGAAGCGAAATTATTGATTAATATGAAATTCAAAAAACAATAAAATAGGTATTTTTGTTTCCGATGTGCTATGTCATCGAGGAGATATTATGAACGTTGTTTTTGACATTTTAAAAAGGTTTCAAACATACCAAAGTGATTGTTCAGATTATACACAAAACATGTTAGCAAATAATTGAATATTTGCATTGAAATCATATATTATATTTACGCCACAAAATTTCATGATGTACATTTTGCTTTGGAGTACAGTCAATGTTGTCTAAAAAATATTGAAAGACGCTATTTTAAAATATTTTTATCATAAGAACCAAAACTTTGATATACACATAAAATATATAATATTTAATAACAATTCTATGTTGTTTGATTGTTATTAGATAATGGCAAAGCCATGGAAGACGAGTATTTTAACGTGAAAAAAAAAAGAATGTACAGCATATTTGAGGAAAAACAGAATGTATTGATAAAATACACCAATAATAAAGTACAGAAACTTTTAGAGTGCGTTCAATCTGAAATTAAAGCTAAATATGACAGAAAACTGGAAAAATTTACAGACGATACAAATAAAAACTTTGCCGTATGTACCAATACAATTATTTCTGAACACTAGAAAATTTTTTTTTTAATTATAATTATTATTTTAAGTAATGCTTTATTGCATGTATGAAAAAGTGTAAAACCTTAAATTTATTACATAAAATATTACATCAAATGTCTTTAAATCATATACCTGTGTTTCAATTACGGCCAATAGTTGTTTAATTTTGATTTATATTAAAAATAAATGTATTTACAGTCCATTCATCAGTCAACAATTAATGTTATAAGTAAGTCTGGAGGCTAATTTGAAGAAATAAACATTTTTAATCAGACTAGAAAGGTTTCCAACAGTTCCACCTTGTGGAACTGTTGGAAACCTTAAATAAAAACGTTTTGACCAAAACGTTTTTATTTTTCTAGGAATAAATATGGAAGAAGACAATTTTTTTTAAATTGTAGATTGGTAGATTTCGAAATTGTACAATCAAATTGGTACATCTAAACTTTAATTAGCAAAGAAAAAACTCTGAAATTATGAAGCTTAAAACATTTAGAATATATTACATTGTATTTTTATAACTATATAGAATTTATAGACAAAATGTTTGTGAATTTTTCAAAAATTTAAAATTATTATCCATGCACCAACATTAACATTTTAACAACACCAACAAAACAATTTTTCCCGATACAAATATATTTATTAAACATAAAATATGTCGTTCACAAATTGATTTGTGATGACAACATTGTTCAATTTCTCTTATATTGACCTATATTGTATATTTACAAGCTGATTGTTCCTGATTATTTGAGCTAAAATATACCATTTTGAAATGTATACCTACAATTCATTTATTTAAGAGCATTGTAAATCATGAATAGAGCACTCATTTATCAAAACACAATGCGTGTATTTCAATCATATAATATTTACGTATTCTGTAGAAGCAGAGACGTTGAATAATGAAAACGATAATTATTGTTGACACAGATTTCAAAACAATTTTTAATTGCCATAATATGATAAGACACTGTCAAATGCAATGTATTTGAAATCGAATTATTAACTTCAAGACTTATTCCAATTTTTTTTTTTTAGTTTGAATTTCGATACCAATCCTTTGATATAAAATGTTACTAATTGGATTAAAATTTGTATGAATATTAATAGAGTCAGAGTTTCAAAGCGTCATAGAGGTAACCATTCAATTAATTTTTTAAAATAGGATTAAAAAAGAAATTCAATTTGTTTTTCTCTATGAACTACAGTTTTCATTTGTAGTAATGATTTAGCAAGCTAACAACAGTTATTTACGGTTTTATAATTTTAAATGTATTGCATAACTTTTTGTTACATGAAATATTAATTTCAATCATTTAAAGAAAATAGTTTGTATTCGATGTAAGAGGTCAATACGCTGTACTAAAGGGTGGTTTGATAAAATATAAGTTTAAACTAACTTTGGTAATGCAAAATATACCTGTGATTTACACGTTGGTGAATAAGAAAATCATACATAGTCATTTGGTAAAATTGATGTGATGCCTAATTAATTTAACATAATCATAGCGTAGTATTAAAAAGTATAAAATAGAAGTTAATTACTTGCGTAGCTTAGGAGAGACTAAAAAACTAGTTGCGTCTTCATAATTTAAGTAGACATTTTAAACCCTACAATATTAGTTACCTAATTAAAGAAAATGCCAAATCGTGATAAATATTTATTTTTTTTTTTAACTTATAAATATTTAAAAAAAATTTTATGCACTGAATATCTAAGGGTTTAATTTCTACAGTATACGAATTCAAAATAAGTCAAATTTTATTGAAACATAACTATTTTTACAGGAAGCTGTGCTTTTAGCCACCAAAATATCAAAAGAAAAATGTAAAAATAAAATAAAACAAAATGCATTGGACGCGGAAAAAACAATTTTGGAAGAATTAGCCAAGACTTTAATAAAATTAGAAAATGATTTAAAAACAGAATTTGAACGTTACAAAGAAGAAAACTTATCAAAAATGAAAGAATATTATCACCGGTTATTGTTGGCGGACCGTTTAAAGTTCGAAAATCAAATAGACGATTTGAAAAAAAAACATGATAAAGTATTCAAGGATACGAGATTCACATTAGAAAAGTATTATAAAGAAAAGATTGATTCAGTTAATAATAAACTACAAGAAAAACTTCTATTAACCAAATCAGAATTCGCTTTGCATTCGTCTCATAAGACTCGTCCAAATAATGAATTTCTCGAATCACGTGTAGCCCAGAAGCTTATGAAGTTGAATAGGATAGATCAACAATTACGTTTTTTTAAAGACAAAATCAAAACAATTTTAAACAACTATGCAAATTTGACAATTTTTATTGAAGAATCTGGCGGATCAAGTTTAAACTATGTACTGGACATAAAAAAAATGTATCAGACATATTTAGGAAGCTCTACGGACGTTTATAGTGATCGGATGATGGACAACAACGAATGATATTATAAGATAGCATAAACAACATTCTGTAAAAAATTGTATTAAAAAATAGTAAACATATTTTTTAAAGACTATTTCAACCGTTCTATCATAGCTGGCAAATAATTTGCAGGTTTTCAATTGTTAGAACGGTTGAATACGAATTTTAAGTAAGTACATAAAAAAGTAATAAATGATTTAATTGATTTTAATTAGCCAAAATAATCAAAAATGTATAACAAAATTTCTCATTATTTAAATATACAACTTATTTACTTATTCAACTTATTATCTTCTCAACTACTAGCCGACAAAAGGTAATTGTCATGTTTTTAAATCGAAAATAAATAAAATATAACATATATGCCAAATAGATGGTTTTTAAAATTTATATGTTTTTTTCAATTTATTTTTAACTCCAATATATATGATTGAATCTTTTGGCAACTGTCGAAAACTGGTAATTTGTTAAAAATTTAGTTATAAAAGCTTTGAATATCATATACATATATTGTCTAAATTTCGATTTGATGCCAAAAAAGTATAATTTTACTATAGGTAAGATTATCAACTTATCGTATCATGTCATTGTTAATATAAGTGCGTTAACAGAATTGTAGTTAACCAAATCTCAGTCAGTTCAAATACACACTATAAAGTAAAATTGTATGTTTTTGTGCAAAAAGTTTAAAATGTATAGTATATTTTCTGTAAACAATAATAATTATCAGTCATTTATATGATAATATTACAGAAAACTTAATAACAATTATTATACCTTATTATTACACGTGAAGTTGAATAATACGTGTTCAAATTGAGCCTAAAGAAATAACTACTATTCTATTTTGGTTGTTCATTATCCATATAAATTCCATTCAAATAAAATTCCAATAATTTAAGTAAATTAAAAAAACTGTTGATAGTATAGTTAAATTTATATAAAAGTTTCTATGGTATACTAGTAATGTTTATGTGTAAAATGAGGTAAATATTTTTAATTTAGATAGATTACTTAAAAAATGTTTGTTATTTTTTGAATATAAATATAGACACAATATTTCAACATGTAAACATAAGTTTAATACTATAGATTTAAGAAAAATATAAATGTATCTAGATGTTATAAACCGTTTGGTTTTGAAAGCTCGTTAAATACTGCTAGCATGTTATAGGATAATGACTTAAAAATTAATATTAACGATTTTAAAAATTATAAACACTTTAAAGATAGCATCCTTAAAATAGTCTAAGTATAAATGTGTTGTGTTTAAATTTTATAATTTTACCAAACTAAATTTCTTACTCTTATTAGGTAGGTATTGTAATTGTTTTATATCATTCATTGTTGTATCAAATTAGAGTATAACCTATTTTACAGTAGCTTATTAATATTTTATTATTTAATGTTACAAACTTAATATTAGAACTAAATCTCCAACACAAGGCAACTTAATGAAGGTGTGCATCTATAAATTTATAGTTATATATTTTAATCTAAGTAAATTTGTCTCGCAAAATTAAAAAATAAACAAAAAACAATAATCACAATAATGTAACTCTTGCATACTCACTCGTACACACATAAGCCCTAAAGTTGCCTATAATTTGCTCCTTGTAATATTACTTCAGTTAGTAGTATGCGTTGTTTTAAATCTCATCAGACAAATACGATTAGGAAGAAATACATGGAATGATCAGGACAAAATTTAGTAACAGTTGTGTGACAAAGTTTAATTTTAAAAAGCATTCCAATCAAATTAAAAGTTTTTATCATTAAAATATACAAATTGTTTTCATAATACAAACGTTTTTTTTTTTTTTAAATATTTTAAAAAATCTTATATAACATTCAACCAGTGAAACACAAAATAAATGTACACTTTAGCCATTTCAGGAAACAGTATATATAGGTTCCCTCCCATGTAGCACAGTTGGTTGATATTTTAAGAATTTACACTTATAAAATAATAGTTAATACTAATTTATGAAGTTACGTAAGTACTTTAGGAAAGCTCAGATAAAGAGTACTACTGAAATATAAATTTTATGAACGTAAAATAGTCGCGCGCTAGTTCTCTGCAGACTAATCCAGACGCGGTTATAATATTATAATGTTCCTACTGTAACAGTGTCGTTTAAGTAATAGCAGCGAGCCATTAAAAATAAGAGTAGTTTTGACCAAATAAATACGATGTTCTTGAATCTTTATAAAATTATTTTTTGAAACATTTAAAAATGGTCTGAAAACGCGTAGATAGGTTTTGTTTCATTAGCGAATGAGATTAATATTTATGTTTTATCATCATACAACCACATATAGATACACAGTGACTAATGGAAATTAAAATCGTTAAAACTATATATTTAGAACATAACGAGTACAACGCTTATGTCTACTAACCGTTTGAATCATTAAAAAAAAAAAAAAAACGTCAACTTTATTTTGAATCGTTTAAATTTTCAGTCACCATATGAACAACGAACAAGTATTACAACAAGATACGAGTATAAGGTCATCTATATTTTATACGGTAAAATTGCTTAATCTATTTCGTCTCATTTGAAATGGTACCTATTCGTTAACCTAGTTTTAAACAAAAAAATATTTTAGTGCAAGCTCTTTAGCAGATTATATTAAGAGTACGTATTAAATCAAACAGCCTGAAATCACCAGTATATTATTCTATTGTGTGATCTAAAAACGACCAGTGAATGATTACAACTCCGTCCCACAGAAAATGTTGGCAGATTTAATCTAGTGAAAATACCATCAATCAAGCAACCGGGATCTTAGGTATTCAAGTTTTAAACAAAAAACCATGGGCGACAATTATGTATAGTTAGGCACAATTAGTATTAGTATGGAACTTTACAGCACACGAACGCGAGTATTTGTCACCAGTAATGTCCCATTTAAATGCGCTCTATAACACGCGATCAGTGGAACCGTGCAGTTAACAAGCGGGATCCATTTGGCAGTGAAGTGGATGCGGAAACTAGACCTATCTTTTATTTATAACACGTTACTCAATTCACTGATTTAGTTATAAAATCAATGTTCAATATTTATGTTTTACGTTCTTTTAAGTATTCAATTCTCAATTTGAATTTTTTCGTGTTTCTCGACATGCCGATAGTAGTAGGAATTATCAAACCATAATCCCGGTACTGACCGTTTGAATAACATTGGTTCAGACATTTAATATCAACTATTTGAAACTAATTCAAATTGGTCAAATTTATTTCAAAAAAGTTGAATCGTAGTATTCACATCCTAACGAGTATTCGTTCACTTTTTTGTCTCACTAATGAAATCGTTCGTACGTCTATAAAACTGACAATAAAGTTGATCGGGCTCGTTAATTATTATAAAATGTAAAATATTTGTATTTTCATTTTTTTGTTTTTTATTATTTTGGTACCATAAAAATGTAAATGGACAATCTTCAAACAAACTATAATTGTATCCGTACTGTTTAAATTTATTAATCTTAATATTTAACTGTAGACTATAAATATTCTAATTGAACAATCTGCTGTCCGTTAGTTTTCACTTTAAAATAAAAAAAAAAAAAAATTTTCATTGTTGTTCAACAACATTATAATTGATTGCCTACGAAAACTATACAAAACGGGAAGTAAAATGCATTTAAAATCACAACAAATGGACGAAAATGTGTAGTTACTATTATTGCGAAGTTCCGAAAAATCCTTTTCCTTTTAGGCGGAACATTGACCGAAAATTTGATTCTCGCACGACTCTTTAACTCAATTTCGAAACGTCATATTGATTACAAGACTTACCGAATTTGAGAAACATCGTCATAACGTTGACTTCTAACCAAAGCGATAGGTACTCTGGACGACAGTAGCTTCACTGAAACCGAACTCGTTGCGCAAATTGCTTTTTATAGAAACGTTGTGTCGATGCACATTCGAGGGGAAAAAAAACGTCGATATAACGAAAAATAAAACAAACCGAACGAATTAACCTTCTTTTGTTACGCAAACCAACGAGAGACATCGGCCGCAGTTCGTGATCCAAATATCGATCGGTCCGGGTGTCGTTTTTAACACCGGTCCGGTTTTAAGGAGAAATTCTCTGCGAGCTAATGGTCCCGTGCATAGGTGTTTTTGTGTGTGATTTTACGTGATTAATTACTTATTATTCTACACTCGTTACACTTTTGGCGGCACGATTTCTGGAAATACCTACAGTGCATAACAATAATTAGTTTGTACATAAAAAAAATATAGAACATTTCAGATATTCCGTCGGGAAAACAATGCGCATATTGGTCGTAATGTGTTATTAAAAGTAAAAATATACATAAATAATTTTAATTATTATTGTAATCCCACTAGAACGTCTGAGAACGACTCTCGCGTATACTGCCACTTTTATACGTTACGTAACGTCGGATCGTTTCGATGCGACCAATAAAGAGAAATCACTAAAGAGTTACCGGAAAACAAAATGTCGTGAAAGGCCGCGTTAAGTTTACGAAATAATCGTTAAAATGTAAATTTCGATTTGTAACATTGGATTATATGTTTTAATTAAAAAAGAAAACGTCCGATCACACAAATATTGTTCGTCGAACGTATTTCTTTGGCTATCAATTAATTTGATAACGCCTGCAGGAAACATTAATTGTTTCCAGAAAATACCATTTATTTATTAACCCTTTCACTCTAAATTCGATGACATGTACTACTTTTTCTAAAGGAAAAACCTCAGTGGCCGTTTATGGTGTAGGACGTAGGTGTGCGAAAATAAAAAAAATACATTAGGCGGCCTTGTCAAACTCTAATGGACAAATTATTACACAACATTACAAAATATTTAGTTGTATTAATTCGTCGTAAACAAAAGAAACTTGGTTTGAAATCATTTCAATCGAAAGTGTTTTCGACTTGTGTAAACTTGATAACGTAGTGTTTATTTTCGTTTGTCGAGAAAAACGAACGAGATCGCAGAATTCTGCTAATTGTTTTTGTATGGTATCTTGCATTGTTCAAATTATATTGATTCATATTTTCTCAACCTTTTTGTTTTATTGTTCATTAGAAAAAGCATAACTGGAATAATAGATAACACAATACTATCGTATTTACGCTACACATTTGTTGAAACACTCGCAACGGGCAAAAAGACATTCAAATTTGAAAAAAAAAAATCATTTTATACTGTGCTTCATAATGATATCATTTATATTTAACCTATTTATATCATAATTTATTGATAGACAGGAAATGTTTGTATTATTTCCAACTAATATTATCTTCTCTCGTTGTGGGGGCAAAGTGAAATCATGCATGGGGCTTCATAGTTGTACGTTATTTAAAAATACTAATAATAATTGAATGAAACTTACTTTTAATTTTGTAAAACGGTAGTGACATGATTTTTGTTGTGTTGAAAAAAGAAAAAGAAACAAATTTTCGATAAACACAATACTTCAACTCAGTTTTTGAATAAGATCCATTTTGTCAAAAACGTTTCCTACGACCAAATGTATATTAAACACAAATTTACGTGATTTAAAATTTTATAAGGCACGTTTTTCACTTTTCCCCGCATATAGTCGGTAAATTTTGTTGAAATTATACGAATTATTTTTCTAAGCCGTTGTAATTTGTTTTTTTTTTAATGTACTGCCGATTCATGGCTCTCATTCGTGATCACCGTTATAGGATCCTTTAAAATTGAATTTTGAAAAATTATATTCAACATTTTAAAACGATGTAAAACGATTTATTTGTACTTTCAATCGTACAATAGGTTCCATCTCGTATTCTTTTTTTTTATTCGCTTAGCCAACCGAACTTCTCGATTGCATGCATTGTGTTGAAGCTCTTTCGTGTTCAATCGTGTTACAGCGATTTCTTCAATTTCGCTAAAAGGTTAAGCCAAAAAACAACAATCGTACACAAACAGCATAATATATTGGATTAATTCACGTATTCTGTAAATGTGAAACTGCCCGATACAATGATAGTGTCGCTGTGATACCCGTCATACTACTACTGCAGGTAGACCACCCGTATTATTTATAAGACCTGAAAAAACCGCTGTAAAAATTTAAGACCATTCGTTTGTCTCCGTTCGTGTTACGACCAGATGGTTTTGCGTGGGTACGAAAAAACGTTCTATGAAGAATAACAGTTTGGAAAGAAAACGTTGTTGAACACACAGAACTTCGCACATTCACATCACGGTGCTATTTCGACGAGTTTAATTAATGCGTTTACAAACGATAATGTTATATTAACCATGCATCATATAAATATAAAAAATAATAATAAGAACGTCTTATTTACAGAACAAAATTCGATACACACGTTTTAGTTTTTGTAGTTATAAATGAAAAAAAAAAAGTATTCCACAAGGTTATACGAAGTGATCGGTTATTATTTTTGACGTTGGCTCGAGGAGGACTTTTCGGTTGGATCCGTCGCGGTCGTCGGCTGTCCGGCTCGTTTAGGACGGTTGTCCAGCGCCAACACGTAGGTCAGCGGCAGCGCGTTCCCCGACTGATCGTAATCCACCCGGTACAGGTTGCGTATTCCCTGCGCGGCCAAGAACTGCCGTTGCTCGTCGCTGAGTTCGACCGCCGTGGGAACGGGCCTGGCGCCAGGAGAAAAGTGACCGTCTCCGTGTCCGTCGTACAGCTGCGGTTCCTGCGACTGCGGTGATTCCGTCGTCGACTGTTTCGCGACGGGCTTGCCCTTCGGCAGCCTTTTCCGCTGCAGTTCGACGAACCGGCCGTCCTCGTCGTCGTCAGCCGCGACGGCGGCCAACGGCTGAGCTCCGGCCGCGTTCTCCTGCAGCGCCCTGAGCTCCGCGCCGCTCAACGACTGCAGTTCGTGCGGGAACTGCAACAGCTGCAGCTGGTTCCTGTCCGGCAAATACTTGGACGCGTCCGGCCGGTAGTCGCCTCTCTGCTTGGGCGCCCGCGCCGTCGGCACGGTTTCCGGCCGCTCTTGCGGATCCTCCTGCTGCTGCTGCTGTTGGAGCCGGTACAGCAGTGACGCGAGAAAGTTGTCCGGTTCCGCATCGGGCTGCAGTTGTGGAAACAACCGCTGCTGCTGAGGCTGTGCAGGCCGCGTCGCCTGTAGTCGCGGTTTCTGCGCCCTTCCGGTTTTCCGTCCGTCCGGTCCGACGTTATGCGGTCCCGCGGCAACGTCGTCGGCCGGCTTCTTCGGTCTCGGGACCAAAACCCGCAGCGGTCCTCCGGTGTCCGCCGGGACGTCGGTCGGCGTGGGCGTCGCGGTCACCGGCCCAAACGACGGCGAACGCCCGAAGAAGCTGACGCGGTTATTCCTCCGCGGTATCTCGACCACCCGTTCCGCGTCTTCGATCGGTTTGTGTATTTGACCGTTGGGCTGGACGTACACCACGTTCTGCAGCAGGCGCGGACTGAACTGGATCGGGAACACCGTGGCCGGCCGGTCGACCGTTTGCTGGACGACCGGCTCCGGCACCGGACGGTCGGGTCTGGACACGGACCGTTGGCCCTTCGGCCGCGCGGGCGCGGCCGGTTCTGCCGTTGCGGCCGAGCCGCCGAACCGGAGGTGCGCGTACGAGAACGACGACGACTCGTCGCCGGGCGCCGGCCCTGCGACGACGACGTCTCGCTGATGGTCCGGCGCGTCGTCCCGTTGCCGCTGCGGTTGCCAGTTTTGGTCCAAAAACTGTGGCGTTTCGGTACCGTGCAGCTGTTGCTGCAGCGCCGGGTCGGGCCGCGGTCGGAGCTGGAGCGGTGCAGCCGGTTGAGCCGCGAACGTGCGCGGACGGGATCTCCGTTGCTCGTTCGTCAGCTGTTCTGCTACCGCTCGGTGCGCGTACTCCGTTTGCAGGCGGACCTGCTCGGCACCGAACGGTGACAGGGTGGTCGTGGTGGTCGGCGGCAAGGCGTCCGATTGCAGCCTAAACACGCGCGTCACGTCGTTAGCACACACAATTAGGTACATTTTTTTTTTCTACTCAAATCGCCGCACACTCTTTCATCGAAAACATACGAATTTTCTTTCCGTGCCTAGTCAAAGTGAGGGGTCCGAAACGTCGTTCCTACGAGAAAACGTTTTTCTAAAAACGAATAAGATTTTTTGAAATAAATTCAAAGACGTAAGGGGTTACCACGGGACACGTAAAAATTTAACGACACAAAAACAATAATCGTAACAAAACTATTGCTGAAATTTAATTGACGAAAAACAAATGTGAAATATAAATTTATTTCATATAAATATTTTGGTTTGTAAAAAAAAAAAAAAATTGAACTACAAAACGCTATTTTAAAGACGGTAAACATAAAAGTCTTACCGCTACAGAAATGATTTGAATTAATTTTTCCTATATTCACCGCAAATGACCCTCACCCATGTGTTGTCACCTATTTTGAAGTTGTTCGACACACTTTAAAACTTTCTAATAGGTAGGTACACAAAAACCGATTTACCGTTATTATACAAAAAATTTTCTAAAAAGAGATGTATATATAATATAATTTCTACTCGTGTTTATTACGATAACTATGCAAGTTAAATTTTTGAAAGTACGGTTAGCTAGACAGACACGCGCTCGCTTGAAAGTTAAGTGCGTACCGTAGGTACTCTACATTATATTACAAGAATATTTATGAAAAACACAGCGATTATTTCCAAAGTTGTAATTTAATGAATTCATACTAGGCAAATTATTTGTTTAGACACTTTTACTCTACGGAATCTAGTTTTGATAAAAAACGTCATGTTCGTGAAGTTTTGGAAAGCCCATTCTCACAAGTAAAAAAATGTTTACTTTTTACATTAATCTTGTTTGAACAATGTGCTCCAAAACATAAAATATTACGTGAACTTTACATCAATCTGATAAAACTTCTTTACATACCCAGATATCAACTCTTGTGGACCAGTCTGTTGTTGTTCAAACTGTTGAAATTGATTTCTAGCAGCATTTGTCTGCTGAACATAATCAATGTAATCCTCAGGAATCTACGACAGAATAATAATTCAATCGAATGCGGGTGGTTATTAATTAATATTTTTTTTTTTTTTTTACAAAATCTCACCTGTCGCTGGTTGAAATTGACATTGTGGATATTAATCTGTCTTTTTGAAACGGTTGGTACATTCTCTACCGTAATGTTATCGTTATCGTGTTTTCCGGTCGGTGATGCCAACACACCTGTACAAAATTAATACATTTATTGGTTGTGTTAGCTCTTATCTAATAATGTTTCGTTTATAAATTATATAATATAGTTTCTAAAGTTTTAATAATTTCAATTCTATTTTGAGCGGTAGGTACAAATCAACCTTCTCGGCCACCAAAACGAGCAAACATTTTAACTGTGTCTAATCATAACACCGTGATGGCTCTAGTCGGCGGTACTTTCATCGGTTGAAGATTTATTTTTTAAGTTATGATCCAAGAACGAAAAAGTAAAGAGGAGTGCATCTACGTGAAAATTCAGAATCAATTCCAACAAATCTTGAACGATTCACAGAGCTTTGAAACTAGTCAGTTTTGACAGTTTCAAAACGCGTTAGTTTTAGTTATTATAGGGTTTTGTTTGAATATTCATCTAAATTTTTTTTTTGGCTAATCCTTTAATGATCCGCTCAAAGATGTGGCCCGATAAAAAACAATGACTCCAAACGATTCTATCTAGACTCTCGCTTTTTCTCAATGAAAACACGAATTTTTCGGGTTACGTTCGTTGTGAACGATAGAGACGACTATTAGTTTTCGGGAAAAAGTTTTCAACTTTTGTTTTATCATTTTGTTTCGACAGAAACGGTTCAAACGTCGCATTATCAGTTCACAGACTGTACAGTCAATAACTATCGTTTTGCAAGAGCGTTGCGGGCGAGCTTGATTGATCACGCGAAAACCCCGTGTTATACTGTAGTGCTTTTCGTCAACCAGTTTTGATTGTTTCGTTTCGTTCGCCTAAAACGCTATTTTTCGGCCGCGATTCCGTTTGTCTGTCTCGTTCTGTCGCGCATTCGTCACAAACAAAACTATCAATAATCAACGTTGCGCGCGTGACAGTAACCGCGTTACGCTCACGACACGACGTTTGCACAAAACGCGTTCAAACGTAACGTGAATTTTCGTCTATATAGTCACGCCGACACCGCCGGACTCGAGACCTAGCCCAACAAGGCATATAATATTTTTTACACCGTTTAGCTACGACTCGTACGTTTTGCATTTTCGTTTGGTCGATCACGCGCTTGGCGAACCGGCAAAAGAGCGAGTGCCTAACGGTTCCTAATACGGCGTTTTGTCGTCATTTTTTGCCCGTGCATATTTTATTGTTCGCGTCTGTGTTCGCGTGTTGTGCGGTTTAATTTAAAAGGAAAAACATGCGAAATCCGTTTCGAAAAGGAATGTCGAACAACGATCGAGCGTTTCCCGTAATGTGCGTGTTTACTAAAACATGCTGCCCCATAATAGACAACGTGTGTCATCAAGTATTTCCCAACGTGTTCACCTGCACGGTTCATTCGGTCCGACAGATCGGTCCTAATAAAAATAGCCGCTTTAAAAATGTTGCGACCCGCCTGAAAGATATTTTTTTTTTAATTCTGCATTTTTTCTTTTTGAAATTCGTTCTGTAACAAAATATGTTAAATTTTTTAGGGATAAATCAATAAGTCGTCTTTATAAATATATATACAATATTGTACGTCTTTAAAATTTCCCTATTGAAAACTTAGAGCAGGATCTGTAATAAAATAAACTATATACGGCCGAGTACCCGAACAATTATCAAGTTTTTCATTTTGAACACCGGCTATTACCTATCTATACATGGTTTGTTAAAAAGATGTAACTTATAAAAAATAAGTAACCAAAAAATAATCAACGTTTCAAATAAAGAGTACCATCTCGCATCAACTATCTATCTTTTGAGGTAATGTACGTTTGAATTGGAGCATTTTTTCTACTAGGAAAAGTGATCACAAAAATAAAAAAAAAACCTAATCCTAGTCCTTCGGGGGTCTCCCTTTACTGACTTTTCCATAATGTGTTGTCATCCTAAACAAAGCTGTATGCAAAATTTCAGCTCAATATGGGATGTGGGTTAAATGTTAATTACAAGATTTGAAAATAAAAAAATACTTGGAAAAAAACGCAAAAAACTTTTTTTGTTTTTGAAAAAGTTCTATATTTAGCTCAAAAATTTTTGAAATGTTTTGAAATTTGCTTCACACCTGTACATTGCCAATTTTAACATCGAGTGAAAATATGAAGTCTTTCCAATCATTATTTTGGGAGTTGTGACTAATTAACAAAATTGATTTTGTCAAAAACGCGTTTTCCGTACTTTTTTCCGTTTTTTCTTAAAAGTTTGTACTTGTTTTTCCTGAAGAACTTTTTTGGAATTGAAAATTTCGAAAAAACACATTGAATAATGCAACAAGAGTATAAAATTCTCTACCGGAAACTGTTGTTGAAGATTGGAGCTATTCTCTAGGAGCAGTGAAATATTATAGTATGTTTTATTTGATTGTTTTGAAAATAAATAAAACTATCGTAATAAAAATTTTTATTTTCTGGGGACACAGATATTTAACTTGATGCCCAGAGATATGGTTAATATCTTTTTTTTTTTCAAAAAAAAATCTCCCACTGGCTCCGATATGAATATGATGTGTTTAAAACTTAACATTGTAACATGCTAAATAACGATTGTAATATTATCAGAAATTACTTATGTGATTCGTTTATGAAAAACTCCTAATTTTTCTTCGTATAAAAATTTAGTATGTACCTAAAACAATAAGAATTATTTGTAATCTATGATAACCCTGGGCCTCCTCCACACGAGTTTTTCTCAGTGAGGCCCAGTAATCTTTTTGCTATCAGTTTGAATAAATAAATAATATTAGGTATACGAAAAATGTCGTTGTTTCCATCAGGTACAATAATATTGGTATCCTGAAGAAGCGTGTTGTAGAAGAAAAATCGCATATTTCGCAGCTGCTCGTCGGTTTTGAACCGATTAAAAACGAAATATTTCGAATTTTTTGTTGTCGTTTGAAATCGGCTAGTTTGACGCGGACAACCGATGGTCGCGGAACGGATCGATGTATTCCGTGGGTACCGAGCTCATCGCGAACACTACAATATCATTATACGTCAAAAAACGACCGGCTCGCCAACCGCGTACGTCGTAACACGCGATATCGAATTACGCGGGTTGTTTAGCCGTGTAGAAAAAGGTAATTTGTGAAATTGGAAAAAAATACAAGACGTATATATACGCTGTGTACCACCTACGTATACGCATTTTGGTGTTCCGTGGCTTCGAAAAACGCGTACAGACACACAGTGTAATACGTGTTATCGGCCATAGTAACAAATGCTGCAAGTATTACCCACTTTTACATTGCACGGTTTGGAGAGCGCGAATAAGACGAGGACGCGTATACCTATAACGTATGCGCGTAACCGAATTTCATTACAGTACCGCGATTACGTTACGAATTAACAGAAAGCGTCGTAAAAAAAAAAAAAATATCGATATGTTTGTGATATAATATTAAAAAGAACCGAAGAAAAACCTACGAGTATTAAAATTATACGGTAAATCACCGAAAATCGCCGACCCTCTCGGCTTTCCGAAATTTCCAATAAATGGGACTTGGTATTTAGTCGGTTTGTTATGGACAGCAGACGTCTCCGTTACGCTTATTTTTGAATTCGTTTAAAACATAATAATCATAAACTGAAACTGAAGTTAACGAAATTTTTGAAATTGAATTGTTTGAACTTGTTTTTTGTTTAATTTATTTTATTATGATTCGTTAAAATCAAAAGTGAAAAAACGAACTCCCTACGGGTCTTTTTCTGCATCTAACAAATAAAAAAAAGTTTTTCATGAAAATAAGTTTTTTTGAAAAACGAAAGATGATTTCTTCATTAACGCATGCGAGTGATTTATAGGTATTGGTGAAATTAATACATTTTTGGTAATATTTAACACGTTGATGAATCAAAAGTTGCTGAATGCTATAGCAGTCATCTATAGCATTCAGCAACTTTTGACCCCTAACTGGATCGGTTTAGTTTATTAAGTTCCATTTGTCCAATACTGATGAAGTTTATACACAAATGATCAGTACTTAAAAATAAATCGTTTTTTGAAGAAAAAAAAAAAACACTCAACTGCTATATAGCATGGTATTGCCACCACAACTTAATTTTTTTTTTTTTTAAGTTGTACATGGGCATGAGTGCTATAGTATGTTATTGTTTTTTTTTTTTTTAACAAGATGCACTATTTATCGGACTAATTTCAATGACCAAAAGTTTATGAAATTTTTGTGTAGTTCCAGTACCTATCGCAATTGTTTTTAGGTTTTATAGCGTTTTGAAGTGTATGGGTATATTTTGCAAAATTTTAAGTCTAAATAAATGGCTGGGTCACCGTTTCCTTTAAAATAAAGTTAATTCAGGATTAAACAACAATGACAAAAATAATAAGTACAGTATCCTTAAATTTAAAATTTTATAGAATAAATAATCGTACCGAAAATTCTTTATATTAAGTATAGTCTCATTAAAAAAAAAAAAACTTATACAATAATTTGGTTTGATAGGTACCAGTAAAGAAATTATAGTTTAAATACGAATTTTAAATTTTTTTTAAAAATAAAAAATGTTATCCTAATGAATCAAAGTTGTTGACGGTAAAAAGAACCAATGTTCCATTAAGAAACACAAACCCAGACATTGTAGATTATAGGTTAGATAGTTAAGTTGGCATTGAGCACGGTTAATGTTCACGCAATGCGTCATACAATATCTTACAATATTTTATTTTGCTTTGAGAAAAAGCAATCTAAAATCAAAATTACATATTTACATTTTAAAAAATGTAAATAATAACAAAACTTGAATGTGCAGTTTTTTTTTTTTTGCCAACCGTGCTATACCATGCATTTACAGTGACAAGAAGAACTCGTAAAGAATTTTCAATTATCTTGATAACACTGAATACTGGTAACATATATTACTTCTGATATAAGAATTTATTTACAGTATATTATTTAGGTACAAATTACAGACCGTCTGCAAAGAAAGAAGTCATTGAAATGAAATCGTTTACTAAGAAATGGTAAGCTTTGTGACGTTATCTTGAGTAAAGTACATTTTAGGTATTTTACATAGTTCTATGTATATACAATTCTTTTATCAGAGGTACTTTCAAATATAGTTTTTGATCTTAAAAAACTGCGAAATCATTTACTTTATCTTTATAGTGTGTTTTTTTATTTTATTCAAAACAAACCATTATCGTTGTTTTCAGATTATTCTACTCCACAGTTTGTCTTAAAACGTGAACGATGAGGATTAGAAAAATTAAAGTGCTTAACATTTTCCAAAAATTTTCAAGTTACGAGACTATCTCGTATTATATTATATATGCGAGTTAAAAAGCAAAATTAAGTGAATACAATTTTAAAAATTAGTTTTTGTTAGTTATAGCCAGGTAAATTATTTGAAATCATTTTTAAAATATGAACTCCTTCACCATTTACATGGTTTACCTTAAAAATTATTGCGTTATGCTTCAATTTATTTATTGATGTTGAATTTCAATTTTTTTTTTTTGTTCCTACCGACATCTTGTAATATAAGTTTATTTTCATTTTTCGACATCACTATAACGACGCGTATTTAAAATAATCACTATACAATTAATATTGTTTTTAAAACAAACATTGATTAAATGTTTTTGACAAAACGCCTATGATAAAACTGGTACCTGTGTAGTATATATGTCTATTTTTTTTAGATTCTGAGCGCGATGAGGAATGTATTGTTTTTACTATAATGTATTTTTTTTCTCTCAACAACTTTTCGTAAAGAATGAATGCTGCAATTTTCAAAGTCACTACTTCTAATAAAATACTCCGGTGGTTCTGCATACATTTTGAGTTAAATTTGGAGAATTTTACGGCGAACAGTTTGAAATTTTACGATTCGTGATAGAGCTTTCGTTTGGAAGGAATGCTCAAATGTTTAAAATCAGTAACTTTTCTGATAAGTTTATTGACTACAGTGGTGTTTTGGTCCTAGAATTTTTTAAATTTTGCTTGCTCTTTGAGTAATACCCCAAAAACCAATAACAAATTATGCATTTTATGGCAAAAATTTTAAATTTTCAGGTTTGTGATGACGTTATTTGGTGTAGAAAGACCGCTTCGATCATTAACTTTGAATAGCAAAAAAAAAGTAGAGATTTTGGTTTTCATCTTGTTCCAAACAAATTTTTGAGTTTTACACATTTTGCGAGTAATAATCAAAAAAAACACAAATTTATACTAAAAAGCCCGACGGGGGGGGCGAGTATTTGTCCGATCGAATTGAAACCACTACCATTATAATCGGTAGGTCGTTGCGTATTAAAAATTTTACGCAATATTTAAACAAATATTTTTTTTTCTACGTGGATGCGACATATGGACTATTTTTATCGTTACATTTAGTTTTTACCAGGACGTATATTAGACAACCGCAGAGCTCGCTCAGAACTGTTTTTTTGAAGGCAATGATTTATCATCGCTTTTAGATATTACGTTTGAACCACGGTTTTCAAACCAGTGACCCACCCAAATCGTAGTCGCCACCCTCGACTGATCCCGGTTTTTTTTCTTTTTTACACTAGTTTGTAGTTTATTCGAGAATCTCCCACTCGGGTAGTTTATATGAATTCTGGACGGTATAGAATTTTTAATTCGTTTTTAACGAACGCACGCTATGATGCGTTCGTGTTGTGCGGTTCTTTCGTCTACTTTATTTTTATATTCGTCAGGTTTTTTTTGTTTTATGTATCGTGACTATAAAAATGATTTAAACCTTAACGCGTACAGGTGCTCTCGATCGTTTCTTGTGCATTTCGTCACGTGTGTGGGGCCTAACCGCCATGGCCCTTCCTTCAGCCGCGTCTCGTAAACGAGGCCCGAAACCGCGTTTTAAGTTTTTTCAAACTCGTTTTAGATTTACGTTCGTACGCCGCAAAAACGCTTTCAAAATCGTACCCGCCGTACAAAATACAAAAAACGTGCTCGTGTCGAATTTCAACGAAACTATACTGTACTTACGTGTGGTGGGTACTCTGGGGAAGCATTTTGCGAATCGCACGTGCAGCTCCTACGTATAGAATATCCTTTTTTTTTTTCAGCTAAGCTAAAGATCAGCCAAATGCAATATGAAGCGCGCGTCTAGGGCGCCTCCCCCGCCCCCGCCCTTAAAATCGCTAGACACAGTCGGCCCGCCGCAGACTGTCGGGCCGCCTGCAATGAATGTCATTCGCAGTGGTGTGACATTCCGTGGTAGCTCACGTCAACGGCCGCGGACAGCCGATAATCCGCACGCCCAGGGGACGAACTCACCTCCGCAGGAGAACGCGGCCGCCACCAGCAGTTGGAGCCGAAGGGAGCTGCGGCCGCGGGAGCTTCGGTACGCCGCGCGCTCGAACATGTTGGCCCGTTGTACTGCGTTCGCCTGGCCGCGGATCACTGCGGCGTCCGGCACCATCGCGCGTGTACCTCCTGCACACGATCACCGCGACCCGACCTACAATACGCGCCGATACACGCCGTTGCGTAACGTACGATAATAGTGTTAACGGCGGACGTAATAGATTGTTGTTGTTGTTATAACTAGTTCGTTTCATCGCAGCAGACGGTGGAAACTTGCCGCGGTTACGTTCAAACTACTTTTGTCGTCGTGGTCGTATTTTTTTTTCTTAATACTTTTTGTTTTACTCACGAACTCTGAAAAACGCGAACGAAAGTGAAAGCCCCGGCGCGTCGTGCGGAGAGATAATAATAATAATAATATCCGACCACAATAACGACGGTAATAATAATAATTATATTACCGCAGATAGTTCTCACGGCGTACAATGTGTACGTACGTCGTCGACCGCGGGGGTCGATCGGAAGAGAACAAAACGATATCTGCATGATAAAATATTTACGCTGGGCAGCGTACCCGGCGCTTCGCACGGATTACGACGGAAAAAAGCGTTCAATTTTTTTATTTTTTTTCC
The DNA here is from genome assembly GCA_017140985.1 of Hormaphis cornu. NCBI lineage: Eukaryota > Metazoa > Arthropoda > Insecta > Hemiptera > Hormaphididae > Hormaphis > Hormaphis cornu. Next base: position 36,056,055 of record CM029358.1, on the reverse strand, counting down.
GAACAAAAGAAGAATTTTATTTTGTTTTTTTGCGCGTGGGAAACCGCGACGACGTGAAAATACGGTCTTTCGAATAATTATCGCGCGGTAACAAAATTTAAAACGAAACGCGTTCGCTATTGTTCTGTCATGCGAGCCGACGTATCTAACTGTACTGCGCGCGTTAGTTCCGAGAGTTTCGAAAAATTTCCCGACTTATCGTACGAGATTTTTACCAAAACACAACGCGCAATCGAGTACTAAACGACTTACCCGGCTTTACAGACAGTTGCTTCGGCGGTTCGTATACATACGTATTTATATATATACTCGAACAATATAAACCCGCGATGTGGTTTGTTCGTTGACGTCGGAAGTCGTTTACGTTACTTACTACAGAGAGTATTATTACTAATTTTTTTTAAGATTCGTTCGCAGGGTGAATATAATTGGGCGAAAGACTGACGCGCGTAATCCGACAAAAACCACTTCCGTATTTTATTCCGTTAAATGTATAGTCGAAGAACAATGATTAAACCTCGAACGTCATAACATTTTAAAACCGAATTTCGTTCGGTACCTACATAAAAACGGGACGAAACGTCTGATTTGAACAAATTTAGAAACCTAAATCGATAAAATAAAAATATATACGCGAGACTTTTGAGCTGTAAACAGTACCTAAATAAATTCCTGCAACGGTGTTAGGAATATTCTAACCAGAATTTTATCATCGCACGAACAAAGCTGTTGAAAAACGATGCAACTAATACGTTTGAGAATTTAGTTTAAAACTGATTAGTAGGCAAGTAGGTGCGTTTGGTAAAAGATTACATCTTACTATAGGATAGTCCATCCGATTTGGAGTGTTGGATAATAAAAATATGCATGAAATTTCTAAGAACAAATACTTTTACGTGTACAGTGCTATTAACATTGTGAATAATCGTTACAACATGACATATTATTACACGAATTTTACGTAATAAAAGTAAATGTTATTCTTAAAATGCTTCGAATGAGGCGAAACTCGGATCGAGAGACGAGACAACATTCTCGTGTTGAAATATAAAATAGGTATATTAATATGTTTGTTATACGTACGTATTTATTCGTATTTTGATGGGCGAGTCAAACAAATAAAATTAGTTATAGGTGAATTCGCATAACAATAATTTATTTATTCAAAAATTTCTTAAGAATAATTACATAATAACAACGAATAGACACTGTATACTGTACCTATAAAAGTTACTAAAGCATTATGACTCTTCCATTAAAACAATAGGTGCAATGTTTTCGGGAAAAAATCTATGATTATAAAAGCGCAAATACAGATTGTTTACTAATTTACTAAAAAATATTTTTATCCACGAGGAATTGATTATTTCAAACGCACATTACATACAATACGAGTATAAGTATAATGCACGTGCAATACGATTTGACAAACGATTTGCGTTTTTCAATATGATTTACCAACTTTTCTGGCAAGTATATACCGATTTTATAAGCACTTAAACGCGGGTCATGAACCCGTGATTCGTAAGCGCATGACGACACGACACAAAACACAAACAAAATGTAGAGCGCAACGTGTACAAGTGATTTAGTTTTTTTATGACTGCGGCGACGGTAAATAATTAAAAATATTACCAACTGTGACGTGATGGTATTATATAACTTAACACTGAGGTCGTATTTCTAATGTTTGATTTTAATATTTCCACGAGTGAGAGGAAATATACACGTTACAAGCAGTGCGCCATTCCGTCTTATAATAATTGCTTCGTAAATACCTACCTACTTAATAGGAGAAAGAACTAGATTTTCAGAAACTATTTATTAGCAAATACGTAGCCAGTACGAACCGACTGAGAACGCATAAACACACATCTATGTCAAAAATAATCATTTAACTTAATTTTCAAACATAATATAGAGCGAGTTTATGTAGGTAAATATAATAACCTATGTACCTGTCTATAATATGTGTACGAAGCAAGGCTGACGAGGCGTTGACGAGATAATAAGTAAAAAGTTAAGTTAATTTTACGTTTTTAATTTAACGGCCGACTTCTGCGGGTTGTAAATCAACTTAACTCCACTTGTTTCTTACACGATTAACGTCAACGAAACATAATTTTTTTTTAAATTGATTCAATTGAAGAAATCTGGATTTCATTTCCGTGTATGGGACAATCAATCGTGGTACTGGAAGCAAATTTAATCATAATTTATTAATTTTTCTTTTTATTCAATAAAATAAAACATAAACTTGAATCTTAAAACTTAAAACTTAAAATTGTTTATGTTCGCTTAACTAATCATCTCAAAGTTTGAATTAACTTTTAACTTGTTCGAAAAAATTTGTTTGACTTAAGGCTAAAATAATATATTATTAACTTTCCCAGCCTTGGTACAAAGAATAATTTACCAATGAGGTACTGTTATAATGCATTATATATAAAAGTGCAACAGCAAGAAGGATCAGTAAGTACTCCTGACTACTATACATCTCACCTTGGATTTTTTATGAAACACCTTGATCAAGTATATTATTTTTTTTTTTTTTATCAGTTATATACGCTATTATATGATGTTGTGTATTTTATAATTATTTTATTTATTATTTATTACTATTCCTATAGTTAAAAATATAAATCAAATTAATCCCAAAATTGTTAGATTTTATCTTACACTCGATGCTTATGATCTCCACTTTTGAAGCTCAGCTTTAAAGTTTTAACACTCAGACGAGATGAAATATAATTAATATTGTTTAAAATTAATAATTTCGTTCGACCAGGACCACCCGGCTCTCACTTCGGATCCGCGGCTGCGTCCATCGGCCACATTATTGTAAAAATATTAACTATATTCGATATTGGAGCGACGGTGCCGTTGTTCGTGCTGCCAAATGCCCTAATTCACTACAAAATTCGGCATTGTCACGTTGGGACAAAATAAAAATTGTTTTATTATTTTAAATCATTATTTTGTTCCGTAATTATTTTCATTAGTTAGTAAAAAAAAACCTATTTTTATTTTTGACACGATAAAATGACATTTGAATCAGTGGTTCTAAAAATGGCAATTGTGTGAGCGAATCGCTCATAACGTCAACAACGACGGGTTAAGAATATCAAAACGTTTGAGATCCTTACATTACACGTATCATGTATTTCATTCCTAAAAATTTATATGTAAGAAAAAAGGGTACCTACCTACCTAATTTTACAATAAACTGGTACTAAGGTCAAAAAACGAAATCTTTTCATAATAATATGTAAACTGTGATAAATATTGAATTATGTAAGTGTAAAATTATAATTACATTTCACAACAGAGGTGGGTGTATCGTGATTTCATACATAAATCGTGTTCAAACAAAAATATATATTATGACCTCTAACAAAATAATGATGTGTTTAGATTTAGGTATGTCAAGGTAAATATTTTACAAACAATTTTAAAATCGACCTCTCAAAGTATAATTGTTTGAGAATAGTGGAATTTAACGAAAACTGATTTTATTAAATGTGTTACACTAGAAACTATAGTAAACGGTATTATTTCTAAACATAGGTACCTTACCTACTTATAACTTTTTATCGATGTGCCACTTGATGTACAACATTGCAAACGAGATTTTGATTTGATAATTTTGTAGTTTTCAGTTATCTAAAATACAGCATATGAAAAAAAACTAATAGATTTTAAATGGCCGTAGAACTTCCTTACATATAGCTGGTTTAAAAATTTGACTGTCATAACTAAACGTATGTAATTTCAAGAAAAACCTATTAAAATTTTAAATATTCATATTTAAGCAGGTTATTGAAGTCAGAATTTTGAAACGTGTTTTTTAAATAATAATTATTTATTTTAATTGTGCAGTTAAAACACATACACTATTCACCAATTTTTCATAGTATAGAATCTTAACTTGTGAAAGTTTTCTATTTATCTACATAGTTATCAAAAGTACTTGAAATATGATATTTCGTTTAAAATTCATCAATCTCAATATTGTAATAAGTTCAAATTAAAATTTGTTCATAAGTTTTGGAAAAGTTTTTGCCAAAACCACATGATGGCGACAGCAAAAAATTAACAATTTTAAAATACTATATGCGAGGTAAATATATTGTAGGTAAATCAAAATTTTGCAACTAACTTTTAACGATTTATCATCACATATATATATATATATATATATATGAAAAGAACATAATATTGTTTAATTTGTAAACATCATGTTTGGATTATGTTATATTTAATAATATTGTATAATACAGTATAATTCTCAGGATTCTAAAAATAAAATTAAAAGTTTTACGAAACAATAACTGTGATAATTAACGAATTCCAAAGATTTGTAAATAGTTCAAAATTTGTCAAATTCGGTTTCAATTTAACATTCAAAGCACTTTTACTTATAAATTAAAAAAATAATCAAACTGTTGAAAAATGCATGAAATGAAACACCCCAGGAAATACCTATTGTTACGTGCCAAATTATGTACCCGATCAGAGATATATAAACAAACCGAAAAGTTCACAGACAAAAGAACATTAGTGTAAAATCAATACATTCATGTAGCTGCAGTAAGAATAAAAAAAAATGTAAAATAAATTATGATGAATAATTTAAGTTTACAAACACGAATGTGTTACTCAGTACCTACACTACATCTATAGACTTTTAATTTGTATGCTTAGTACCGATGTTACTATATAAATGATTTATACGTTTAAAATTAATGTTTACACGTTTTTAAAAAAAAAAATTTACGGTCGGCGATGATAACTAAATTAAGAGAGTGAGTAAAAAAATTATTAAAAATTCATTTTTTATACATAGGTACTAACTTAAAATTTAAATTTGAAAATATTGTAGGTACTATAACGATCAAAATATAATAATTACATAAACCACACGGTGTTGATTTGTTTAGTGCATACTTTACATGTGATTCATGTGATGTTAATCAAATAATTTACAAAATAGCTAAGGTTAATACACATTTATAATATTATTTAGATAATTAACTGAAAACTATACCGAGGTACTACGTTAATATTATTCTTAGTTCGTGCTACCATTATAAACTTCACAAAGCAAATCTAACCAAGTAATTGATTTACACTCTGAGTGAATCCATTACTGATTTGGATATATATTGATCCATACTGACATTTACTGATTTAATCAGCTAATCTGAGTGACTCAGATTAGCTGATTAGAAAATAAGATAATATAATTTTTAAAACTACCTGCTCAGATGTCATAACATAGGTACCTACTAAACATCTCTTCTAATACGTATAAAATTGTGTGAAACATAATATCATATACAATCGTCAACACAACTCTTTAAATCACTCTGTTACTGCCATACAATGCACCTACTGTTTTGTTAATATGTTTGTAATGTAAATGTTTTATTGGCTAATTACGAACAGGTTTGATTAAAAAAATCAAATTGTTTACTTAACAATAAAATGTGAAAAATAAATTTTAATTGAACAAACACAAATGTGAATTCTATAGTGAATTTGGTATTAACAAACAACATGTAACATGTATGTATAACATTGATTTTTTTTTTTTCAATATGTAAAACTAAAAAGAAAATTAGGATACAAAAATTGTATCACATCATACAAAACGCTACGTGATAGAGTTCATTTTTAGATTTAAAAAAATGTAAAAATGTGGTTTAAACTGATCAGTATAAAGTCGTCTAGTATTTTCAATATACACATATTTTGTTTTATTTTCCTTATTACTCCAAATTATATCATTACCGTTCCAAGTCCTTATCAAACTTTGATCGATCCACCTCAAAATTCAGAATTAGAAAGTGGTTCAACAACTCAGTTGAATAATAATTATAATGAAAGTCCAGCAGCATCATCAACAGATAATGTACAAGATCCGCCAAAAACCAACAATAATTTTCCATTTAGTTCACTTTCATCAACACTGCAAGCAGCGATGAGTATGTTCACTGAGAACTTCTTTAATAATATGTAAAATATTTTTGACCGCCTAAAGTACCAATGTATAAAAATTTCAGAAAATCCTCTCGGAAAGAAAGTAAACCAAAACCAGAAAACAACGGATGACACAAATTATCCTGCGGAAAACTATGAGGAAAATCCTTTTGATCAAATGACACTTGGAATGGATGACGACGAATCACCTTTGAGCTCTACAAAACAAGGTAAGTACCTACACATCAAATCAATGCGAGAATAATGCTAATGTCAAACACAAGTACCAATAATAAAAATAAAAAGCAAAAACTGGGAAATAGATTGTTGTTTCGGAATTTGTTATATTTTTTTTTTGACTTTTGTCCTTTGTCATTGAAACTCGAAATCAATGAATTAATAAAAACTTAATAGTTATAATGATGATTTTAAATTAAAAATAAGAAAACTATAACAGTTAGCGATTTAGTAAACTTGAAAACTAAAAATAAATAACAGGCAGAAATAATGCGATAGAAATAATAAAATATTTATGGACCCCAAAAAAACAAATTTTTTATCATTAGATCTATTTTTAACCTAAAATTTTATATTTTAATAACCTACTTTCTTAACCTAAAGAATGGTTAAATTTTTTAATAAAAACAAAATTGTATTTAAGTTATTACTACATTTATTTAATAGTATGTGAACATTATTCTAAAACTCTTATTAACAAAAATTATTAAAGAATCAATGAGTAATTGAATGTTTGATATTTAAAACGCGATTTAAAATAGTAATAAACTCATAAAAAAAGTAATTATTACAACTCGTAAAAATTTCAAATCGATTGCATAATTATATGAAAAGTTGTTTAAATTTTCTGATGTTACCAAATAAAATATACTAATATTTCAGAAGATCAACAAAATACATTAATTGAACATTCATCAGATCCGTGGGAAGGTTTTGAAAATTATAATAATGATACAGATCAAAATTTGAATACTGTCCAACAAATGGCTGAGCAAGGCACTCCCCAAGATCAATACCCATTAAACCCATTACAAGACAGTATGTTTGGGATAAATGATGATCAACTTGTTGAACCAACAGCTTATCTTGACCAAGAAACGCAACAAGAGGATTATAATACAGATAAAGCGGAAAATTTGAAAACTATCAAACAAATGGTTCAGCTAGACACTCCCCAAGAACAATACCCATTAAACCCATCAGATGACAGTATGCTTGGAGTGAATGATGATCAAACGACTCTACTTGACCCAGAAATGCAACAGGGAATTTTGGATACAGGTATAAATTGTCAAATTAGAAAAATATTTTGAAAAAATTGCTTAGGATTATTACCCGAAACAAATGAATTTTTGTATTACAGAACATGTACAAGACACGACTCCTCCAGTACTGCAGAGTGAAGAGCCCTTGGTATCCAGTGACGGCGTAGAAAATACTAATTTGGAAAGTACTGCGATGGATACAAACTCGGACATTTTAAACCAAGTGAAATCGTTAGATTCTGACTTAGAACAACAACAGTTATCAAATGATACACCAATTGATTTAAATGATGTTACAACTGATGTGATTAATAGTGATGCTGATTCGAATGGTACTCTTGATCTTGAAACACCACAAATAAATTCAAATTCATCCGATTTAAATAATGTCAGTAATGAGAAGAAGAAAAGAAAAAAAGGTACTTAACAACATACTTACCTAGTCAACCTTAGTAGTACGTTTGTACGATAAATTAATGACATTAAAAATATTTTTAATAATTCAAATACGAGTCGTAGTTACATAATAATGTTACTATTGTTGTTAGTGAACAAATTTTGACCACGATACTAATATCGATGGTTTTTATTATTTTGCTATTTAGAGCCTCAAAAAACAATTATAATTTTTATAATTTTTTAGACTTGGAAACATCTATTAGTCACTCATAATGTTTAATTTTATCTGATATTTACAATACTAATTTACGAATGTAAGAGTAAATTTTTAACGGTTTTTTTTTATTTTGTGCACGATAAATTTATATTATCTTCTAACATAGGTACATTATAATATTATGTCTCTACAGTGCCTTATAAACTAGAATACACTGGTGAAGCACGAGTGTTCTGCACGTTTGGTACTAGAGTGCAGAAAATGTATAAAAAAGTAAAAAAATATTTCGTTGATGGAGAACTGTGTCATGCAATCGTTTATGGGAACCCATTAACCATTCGAGGACGTCGTGTTTTAATAAGCGACAACGATCACGGTACTTTACATTAACCACAACACACTACGCATAATGAGTATAACAATAGTTTTACCATGATACATAAAAAGAATTTGTTTTGAAACTGTTTAGATGAATTGAAAGATGTCCACACGTATAAGAATCTCGCACTTTTTGTTGTTATTATGCAACATTCTAAGTACGAAGACTGGTCAGTTGCATTAGAAAACCCGAAGAAACAAGTCAATATCGTTATGGATGTTGTGGATAGATATAAAATTGATGGAATCCAGTTTTCGAATTTAGAACCTTCGGTAAAATTGATATACCAATATCTTTGATAAAAACAAAAAATAGTTTCAATACTTCTTAAACTACGATTACTTTGTAGTAGAAAATGATGCTCATCAAGAAAATGATGGTTATCAATTTTTAGAACATGGTGGTATAATGCCTAAGTGAAGATAATTTTTCAACACAGTTTATGTATTAGATTAACGCTATATTCAATAATTGCAAAAAACAGAAACCATTCGGTTTTATTTTCTGAGCATAATGTATTCATTAAAAGATTTTAAAATTATATTGAAAAAAAATTTTTTATAATAACTCCAATATTTAAGTTTAATCCATCGGAAAACAAATAAGTGATTATTAGGTGGGTTATAGTATTTTGTTTGAAGAATTTAAATGTCTATTTCAAATTATTATACTCAAATCATTCACACATCATTGAAAAGAGTAAAATAACATGTGAAAAACTTTCAATCAATTTCGACCAACTTTGAGGGAAAATGGATATTATGAAGTTTTTAAATAGATCATTTTCGCAGATTTCATTTTTATGAGATCTGTTATTTTCAAAATTTTATAAGTTTAATACATATGCTTAACAACAATTCTTTCTATATTTGGTTAAACAAGTATTATTACTTTATAATCAATAGGTTTTTGATTTCTGAAAGAATAAAATCTACCTATTGTATTCGAATTGATGTCAAAACTTCATGAAAATATTTTGGCTTTTTGGACACCTATCATGACCCCCTGACCCAAAAGCTAAAAAGTAATAGTATATTATGTAGAATAATATATACTGCAATAAAACGATTGAATCGATATAATTTATGTTTTCGGAAAAATAAAGTTACATATTATAAAAAAATTTGACCATGCACAACTTGTGTTGTGCAACGTCAAATGTTTTCCAAACCAACGGAGTGGTTTTTCAGAAATTAAGTCTAATGTTTACATGACAAAATAAAAATAATTGACCGTTTTACTATAGACATTCATAAATTACAAACAATCATAATAATTTCAACAACACAGACAAATTCTTATTGTATATAAATTGGGTTGAAAATATGGAAAAATATAGTGTGTTTGTGAAAATTTAAGCCTTTATACAAATTAAATGATAATTACTATCATATTATTGTGCATTACATCGTACAAACTTATATTAACATACTAGTACCTAATAAAATACATTTATAGACTTCAAAAAGAAAAACTTTTATGTAATACTGTAGTTATAGTAAGTAAGTAAAATAATGTTATTACACTTAACAGTAAATTTTAATAAACATTTTTATTGAATTGAGTAAACAGTAAAAAGTTTGATTTTTTAAATGTTTAGCCAGGAGACCAATTGGATACAGATATGATGTGTAAACTCATCATATTTTTCGAAATGCTCACCGAAGCCGCAGAGAATCGGAAACGAGAACTAAAAATTGGGATTTCTTTGAGTCCGTTTGCTCAATCAATCACAACAGGTAGGTAATTGCAGCAGTTGTACTAAACACTGTAATCTATCAAATTATCGAATTGCAGTAAAGTCGCAATTTATTAAGTTTACATGTTATTATATTTTGAATTGATATATTCCAATAACAAATAATTGTAGAATGTCTACCTGTACGTAAGTATCTAACATACACTAAAAATTGATTCTTTGTAAATTTTAAACCATATTGGCTCAAATAGGATTTATTTGTATTAGACAAATAATATCGCCGTTGTGTCTATCAGTCCGTCCATATATATATATATATAGTTACTGGTACCTAAAAAGTTATGGTTGATGATTTGGACGATTAGGTTACCAGAAAATAAGACATTATTTGTCATAAAATATTTTTATTATAATATTATTTTATTAACTATGATTTTTTTTTTCATTTGAATGTGGGTAGGTACTAAATATGGAATAGTATATACAGTTTATTGTTTAGAAAATACGTTTAGAAGCCAGGAATTTAGCACTCTCGCAAAGTGTAAAAGTTTCCTTTAACTTGTTTGGATGTATTGTCTTGAAACTCCATTCAAAGACATATTAATCTTTAAACTTTGTACTTAATTATTTACAATAAGTGCGACGCGTGTACAGGTGCCCATACTTATATAGAAACTATAGAATCTATCATGAATATTTGTAGGACTTACCTACTTAACAAATATTGATAATGCAACTACTCAAAATAAAATATTTATTAATGATAATAATTTATAGGCGCTTCATTTAAGTTAGCAATAATTTTTAATTTTCGTGTCTTGTATTGTGCCAGGTTTTCAAGAATTCGAAGTTTTAAACGATTTGGTCAATTGGTATTCACTTCATACAATATCTATGGTTAAATGTTCTCCAGCACATATGCAAGGCACGTCTCCCTTAAAGGGACCAATTAGTATGGTATGTCATTTAGCATTTTGATATTTTGAGTTCATTTTAGATCGTACGTAACTACACATCAGCCATCGAGTGGTTCAATCTAAATTTATCAAATAAATAATATTATAAATAATAATATAAATATAAACTTTTATCAAAATAATAAATATTTACTATTACGGAATTTTTTTTTATTCTGCCAATTTTAAGGTTTCAAAAAGTTTTCAATATAATTGGAATTTGTATGCGTTACTATAGAATGGGTGAAGTACACCCATACCTACGTGCTAAAAATGTCATTAATTTTTTAGTCAAATGGAAAATTTATAAATTTATCAATTTTCCTTGGCGCTAGTCAAAATAGTAAAACTTCAAAATACTCCTTTAAAACCAGCTGTCGGCCCAAATTTGTGATCTCTTTGGCTTGTATTAATCATTAAAACCATGTGAACATCATTCGTACGAAATCACGACAGTTATTAATTACTCTATTTTTATATTTATTCATACATAGGAGTCTTCATTCCTTCAACTGATGACGACCGATATTAGAAAAAACAAAGTAATAATAAGCATACAGTTATACGCAAACAAGTTTGATTCTTTGGCACCACATACATACAGAGAAGTAAGTGTGTGTGAAAATGATCCTTACTTTATTTAATATAGAATGCGCTGCGCTCAAAATCTAAAATTTTGAATACCTACCGTCCTACCAGTGTTCTTCAGACTTTTCATCTACATATTAAATTGGTATACTGTCAATTAATGAGCAAACGTCCATTGTTTATAAGTAGGTAAATACTTTACATTTAGTAAATATGTTCTTTTGCAATATGATTTAATTAGATGTGCTTACTTGAAAAAGAATCTTTGAATGAATGGTGTGCTGCACGACCTGAAGATTTTCGTAGAAAGGTATTTTTATTTTTTTTAATTTATTTTAATATAATAATTACAATAATATTATTACGATGTAATTTTAATTCATTCAAATTCATTTCATCAATAAGTAATATATATAATATATTATATTATTTATTTATGAAACTTATTAAAAGTTTTAATTATTTTCACGGAAATAAACTAATATTAACCACATAATAGGTACGTCCAGGGGTTAAAGTGAGGAGGGACGCAGGGGGGCTCAATACTCCTACCTCTGATTACAATAAGAAAGCGTCCCCTTTAACCAATCCTAGAATCAGTATGAACGCTAAAATTACCAAAACTAAACCAAAATGATCCATTTATCAACAAAATACTCCTCAAAATCCAAAGTTTTTTAAAAATAATTTTACTGTTAGGTACAATAGACAACAACAAAATATTGGTACCATTTATATTCTATAGAGCGATGCAATTTATTGAACTTTTAACGTGTCAAAAATTGTTGCTAAAATAATTATCTCGAAACATTAAAACTATTTTTAAACGAGTTATCACCAAAAACACGTCACAGTGACAAAACAAAATTAAAAATTAAAGGTTATAATATTAGTATTTATAAAAACTTTTATACACCAAAGTTGTGTACGCCGATTTCCAAAAATATTTTACCACATATACCTAAGTATATTATATTATGTATTTCGAATTGTATTTAAATCTCGAGACTCTAAATTGAAATGTAATGGTTTTACTAAAAATAATGGTTCGCGAATCTAAAAATATCAACGCTGAACAATTTTAAAAATTCGTCCAAACTGTTCCAATTTCACACACCGATTTATTTAATCCGTTTTTTAATTTTAAATTATTTGTAGTTTTTTTTAGAATTTTTATTTTCGGTTCATAAAAGTCTACCTGTATAAATCATAAAATCATCAGAATTTAAAATAACTTCAAATGTGGTATTATTTGTGGTCAAAAATCTATCTACCTGCTGAATTATAAGATCAAAGACGCCTTTATGATCTACAAATACTGAGGGTATTGGGTACACAAACAGTAGGACACCGTGTATATCGTGTACAGTGAACAGATACTTCATAGAAGTGTCGCGCAAAACGATTCGAAATTGTTCGGTTTAAGAGCCCTCCCTGGCATTTTTTTCCCACTTTAAGCACTGGGGGTTCGTCTGGTCCAAACCATGATTAATACTCGTATTGTGTAGGGTGAATTTTTGCGGAATCTGGAAATATGGGGCGTCCAACTGTACTACATGGAGTCCGATGACTACAAGGCGACGTGCAATTGCTACACGTTCCCGATGATCCGGGCCCTTCTACGGGGTATGGCCCAAAGGGGACCGCTGGAGGAAAAATGCGAGTACCTGGGCCAAGTCGAGAATCAACAGTCCAAGTGCTCGTACGAGAATATTATGCCGGACATAGAGGCGCGTCTAGAACGGCAATTCCTTCAAGCACAGGATAAAATGCAAGAAAATACGGTAGGACCGTAACGCACTCATCGGTACCTACGCGTTCATAACGGCTAAGTAATATTAAGTATTGTACAGCCATGCATACACATTATAATATGATACACTATACTTGAATAGTTTGACAATTTTTGAAAAAGTCGTAATTTTCTGTTTCAAAATAGTTACTTATAATTTGAGTGCATACCCACTGCAGATTGATGAACCAATTAGCACTTTTACGTCACAACAAAATATTTGTATTTAGTTTTTAATTTTCACCGACTCGTGATAATATTATTTTTCTATAGACGCAGACATTTAATTCCAGTTAGTTACTAACTACCTAGTTATTAAAAAAAAAAAACAAAAAATGTTGTACATCATTTTTTTTTCTTTCTTTAATTTGAGTAAAAATGGGTAAGTACGATCTGTGTAAAAATTATTGTACAATCAACATATTAGGTAGGTACCAATCTATGTGATGGCTTATAATATAAAAATACAAGACATTATTTAAAAAAAGGCTTATTTTTTTCAAATTTAACGTTCGGGGAATAAAATACAAATTATTATTTAGACCTCCAAAATTATAAATAAATAGGTTGCACAAAAAACGCGGTACCTACTAATTAATGTGTTTTTGAAAAATTACTATAAAGCTTTACATAAATACAACAAACCATGACCCAACATTGTTATAATAAGAAATACTTTCGAAAAATGTTTGATGATTGATTTAAAAACTCAGTTATGAGCTGTGGTGTGGAGTAGGTAATTACAATGGGCGATTAAACATTAAGAAAAGGCTGGACGAATGCGATGACAAGACATTTTTAAAACAATGGTTCTGGGCCAGTTCAGTTAATATCAAAAAACTAAACGATAACAACAAATAAAAAAAACCAACAATAATCGACAAGCGCTACATTAAAATTTAAAAAAACAGTATTCATTTTATATTAGAGAAAAAATAAATTATATTAACTAGTAAAAATAGCGAAGGATTCATTTGGATGTGCTACAACTTAGGGTGGTATGGATAAATATTTAATATGAATAATTAATACATTACATTTAAAAGCATTGATAAATCAATACCTAAAAAAAAACTATTCAGAGTAAGCGCGGCTAATTAATTACTTAAAAAATTTCATAATTATACATTTCGCCCAAAACTACCAGTCAACATTGATTGTATACAAATCTTAATTGACTTAAGAATATTTATTAGAATACTTAATAATAATAAAAAAAAAAAATCAATAACAATCGTTGCTTACACAAATTAAGTTTCTGAGCAAGCTTAGTAGGTCAAATGATCAACAAATTGTGTTATTTGTATTAGCACAAAATTTCCTATCTCTTTGGGGTATTATTATTATTATTTTTTTTTTTATAATATTACACTTTTTATGACCCTTCCAGATGTTTTAAAAAGAAAAACATACAAACTGCTATATCTTTTTTAACATTTGAATTAATTATATACATATATATATATATATATATATATATATATATATATGAATAATAACAACTATACACATTTTAAACATATAAAAATTATACTTTAATATTATATTTATATAATAATACATAAATGCTGCATAGCGTACAGTACTAGACAGACAAGTGCGGATATTTTAACAAGTAAATTGATCTTAAACAATAGTTGGTACAGTGTTTACTAGTTTACAATGCATACAACATTTTGCGGCTAAAGAAAATGTATACAATACTTTAAATAATAACATAAATGAAAAATGATGTTACATCAAATACAAAATAATAATAAAACATACATAATAACTCAAGTTTTATAAATGGTTAAGAGTCATAACATAATATGACTTAAAATAAAATAGTTATAATAGGCGTAACAAATTGAAAATGTACCTTATCGACCCTACATATTAATTTATTGGCTGATGTTTCACTAGTGTGGGGAGTGTTACAATATTGAAAAAGGGAATTATTTATTTCAATGAATAAATTACATTCTGGATTTCCATTTTAGCTTTTTTGATAATATTTTAAATTATTTTGACAGTATTTTATAGGGTGGTCCTACTACTAAATGAATAATGCAAGTTTTAAAAAATATTGAAATGAGTCACTCGTGAAACATTAGGCACCATCAGATATTGTTTTAGGCAACCCAAATCTAGGGGGAATCCTTCACTTAATTTTTTAATAACAATAAGGTCTTAAGTGAGTTAAAGACAAGATGATTATTTCTAAATACTAGGTTAATATGTAAGCAAAATTAATAATTTTGACCAAAAATTATTGATATAATTGCCTAAACAGCTATGATGAGCACCACACTCGCGCGCGACTAACGGTGTTGTTAAAAGCCGTACAACAGGTTAAAAAAAGCTTTAGGTTAGGGTTGGTCTTCACACACAACAAAATTCACATTTTAAGTACTATAAGAACTTTCAATGACATAGTCTAAGGATGGCCACCAAAAATAAGATCTAGCTAAGCTTTTCATTTTGGAGGTTCTTTGTTGTGAACTATGTAACTGTTTAAGAACTTCACTCCTCTATTTATAAGGAATGATCACTCTATAACCCCATGAGATAATATATCTTGTTGAAATAATCAAATGTTAGTTTGTTTTTTTTTTTTTTTAGAAAAAGGTAGAGGTCGTTATTATAATTATTCCAATAAATCTTTCAATTTACATGGCGGTACATTTGGGGAATGTTATCAATAGTTGTAAATAACAATATAGAAAATAATAACACGTGACCTCTGGTGTCTGTATAGCAGTGTCAACATGTTAAAATAACACCAATTTTTTTCTTCAATTATACAATAAAAATTGAAAAAACAGTTACATTTTATTAGTCTGCCCTTTTTGGGAAATTGTAATTTCATAAAGAGTTTTATTTAAGATTTAATTAATTAATAAAAATAGTACAAAACAAGTAATAAAAAGTACCTATAATTATTTAACAACTGAGGTTTGAGTGTAATAAAAAATTTGATTATTTTTTTTATGACTTATACATTATAAAGTTCAAATGTATGGTTTGCTGTGCGTGCATGTACAATAGTTTGTCAACTCTTTTTAATTGAGTGTAACATTTTTCCCCATGTTTTCACATTTTCTTCGTGAATTTCTAGAAAAAAAAAACATATACAATATTAGGTAAGACACAAATAACGTTTTATAAAATCATTATCAATTATTAATTTGATGATATTATTTTCTGCCTATGACATAGTATTATCTCTTACATGACACACTATGTACATTCAAAACACATTATAATAAACATATTAATTATTAAATACCTAGTAAATACAAAACCATTTGGTAAAAATATATATGCAAAAAAGATTGTTTAGTGAGTAGTATAAGCATTTTAGTTAAAAGGAATATCCCATTTTTTTTTTTTTTTTTTTTTTTTTGATTAAATGGTTTGATTGAATATACCTACCTATTATAGTTAATACGACAACCCTCAAAAATATTTAAAAATTTTTTTAGCCAGTTGAAACAGTTTAAAAATCGAAACTGTGCATTTTAAGTTCTTTCATACTAGTTTAAGTTTTGTAGTTAGAAGATTGTAACTTTAAATATACAATCTGTACATATTTCTTAATCTACTGTCGTTGGCCAATTTTTTTCAAAGTTATTAGGATTAAAATTTGACCTCATTGTTGAAAATAAAATTTGTGATTATTTTTTTATCAATCAAAATTTAAAAAAAAACTCAACGTCAGTAGACAGGTATTACTACTATTATGTATTTTAATAATTTTTCAAAACACAAATTAGTGAATTATCTTTTTATTTGTGAAGGAACTAAGATTTCATACCAATATAGCCTACTGCTATATAAATTAAGTATAGAACGCTCACTGGCAGAACTTGTTAGTAAATTAATCGGATATTCCCTTTGACCGTAGAAACTTAGTTTATATAGTCAAAGGAAACTCCCCCTTAATTAATCCTTTCAGTGTTGAATCACATGCTCAACATATTTTCTCTAGTACTGAATTAAATTATGGACACATTTTTCTAATCTCTGCAAAAAACTTTTTAGCTGGACATCTGATACTTTCCTGACTGGCCCACGTCATCACGTGGCAGCGTCAGTAACTTACCTCTCTTTTTCTGTTCCTGAATGTTTCGGAAATAATTTTCAATGCTTTCATTTGAATAGCTCTACAAATAAAAATATATCATCATACATTTTAAATTTTTATTATTTTTTAGGTGCATTTATGTAACTTAGTAACTATACACATATATTTATGAGCAACGAGTGAGACTTGTGGACTTCAAAAGAGGGAAATCAGAACATAGGTACTTTTTATATCATAAAAATAAAGTATACTTATAGTAGAATTTCAAAAAAACTGAAAAAAGTTTAAAAAAATTTGTAGTTTTTTGTCCCCCTAAAAATTTCCACAAGAGCTTTTTTGTTTGATAAATTGGTTATAGCACCCACTGGACATCCACAAACAACATTCCAAAGTTTCATTAAGTTTGGATTTTTCCAGGTAAAAGTCTACAGCAACTGGACTGTTCCAGTAATATTTCATTAATTGCGTTCATTTAATCACTACACATAGTTATTTTAAATAATATATTTAAAAAGTGAATTCAATGTGTTTAATTTGTCATTTAAAACTATACACTTAAGCAGAAAATTTGTTTCATCATTAAAAATTTAATGTTATAACATGATCTTTTTTTTTTTTACAAGCGCATTTATAATATGTACAAACAGGGGCAATCTCATAATACAGAATGAAAATAAATAATATGATAAATAAGTAAAACTAGATTATTTTGTAGAAAAAAGCCACCCACAAGCGGCTCTACTGAATGGTATCAACATTTTATTTTAATAATTTGTAAACAAAGTTACGTATTAATGTAATAAACTATATTACTAACCAAATCTGTGCTTTTTGACATGACGTCTGTTGTTGTAGATTGTAACATTTGTTGTATCACTATTCCTCTTCTAACACTATTGGTTTTATGTGGTTCATTTTGATTTGGCTATTACAATTTGTCAGGAAAAAGAAATAGATTAATTGTTTTGTCATGAAAAAGAGTGTTCATAAAATTAAAACCACAATATACAGTTTTATAACTACCAGAATGATAAGTACATAAGAAAACAACACAAACTTATTCAAATAACCATGAAAGAACTTTTATTGAATTGGGAGAACATAAGTAGGAACAAGCTTACTGTAATAAATGTACTTCACCTAGATTTAAAATACTCCTTAACAAGAAATGCAAATGTCAACATTTTGTCATACCTTTAAAATTGAGCAAGTGTCTGTTCTTAAACGATAAATAGTCAATGTAGAAAACTACTATAATACTTACACAAGTCTTTAGTGTTTTTGAAAAAAATTTAGACGTGATTTATGTTGTAAAAAATCAACAAAAAATCATTTTACCCAAGTTATATTAGAAGACACTGTCATGAGCTAGAATTTGATGATTTTCACAGTTTAGGATGTAAATTAACCATCAAACTTACATAGTAAAGAGTAACACTTGTTACTTTGCTAGATTTTGAGAGGAATGAAAATGGCATTATCAATCCATAGCCCTCTACTTTTTCTCTGCTATTATCATCTGAGTAGGTAGCACTATAGTAGAAGATTGTTGAGTAGCACAAAAAAAAAAAAATAGGTAGGTACTCGATTTTCTGATGACATCATTATTTTAAAACAATCATTAAAAAGAAAAAAAAACCGCCACAAGAGTAGGTACCAACTTGGGTATATATATATATACGTCAAATGCTTTTTCAATTTGTACATAGAATTTTCTGAACCGTTCATAACAACTGAACGACACATATGAACAAATGGTATTGATGATTGAAGATTGATACATACAAATCAACAATATTGATGAACGATACATACACGAACCAACGATATAGATGAACAATACCATTAATTCAACAATACATACGAAACAACGATGTTGATGAACGATACATACAAATAGCGAACAATAGGTGATCAATAAACTCCAGTTTTAATTTAGTTTTATACTTGTATCCAACACCAGGGCATGTTCGGCTGGTCTCCGTTAATGAAACGTTCCTACTTCGTGCCCGTATTTATTATCGTTCACAGTCGTTTGTTTAATTTCTCTACTCGTTTCATATTATATTCATATCATTCGACCACGTTTCGTTACTGAACTAGTACATTATCGTTCGTTCAGTTAGATATAGTTTCGTACACGCCTAGTAGGCACTTATGTACAACAAAAACTTGAGCGTGACAAAAACAAAGAACATTGGTCACTATTGATAAAAATATAAGATATTATAGATACGTACTATATTGATATGATCTTCCTACTAATATTAAACAAACATATCGTTTGATTAAAATATTAGACATTATAAGACTTACGTAGGTATCTATCTAGAAACAAAAAAAAAACAAAAAATAGGTACTTACACTTGCAGTATTGTGAACAGTGTTTTGACTGGATGTTGCAGAACGAGTTTGTTTACTTGAATCGGGAACATATCCAGTTCGAGAACGAGATGAACTTTCGGTTCCTCTTAACTTGGACTTATTTCTTCCACTTTCCATACTAGAAACAATAACTATATAGAATAATATGGTGTTTTAATACGATTCATGGATGTAAACGACACAACGGTGATATAGTTTTTAATATCACGATTAAAGATAAAATATTATGTAAAATACTAAAGTGATAACAACCGTGCGCACCGGTGGCGGCGCAATGTATGATGATACTAAATTTTATTCGCGCGCGTGTGGTCCATAAAAAAAAAAAGTACCGACACAGAATAGATGAAAATAATTACTTTCAATAATAATTTCGTGTCGTCTGTGGTACCATTCGGAAATTCTTTACTGGGATTTGTAAATGTTTTGTACTCTGTGGCATAAACAAGTACACTATTATACACATTTTTGGTTCCGATACATACCTACATTTTAGGGTTGGATGCGATGTATTTTTTTGTGTGCGCGCGTACCTATATTAGCTTTGTTTGTTTAAAAAACTTGGTGTTAACGCTATAGGTAGCGTAGAGAAGTGTCAGATGTGGTGTGTAGTGTGCCAATTCGAAACAAACGTTTTAAGTGCGGAGTTAAGTCAACTGATTGACAAAGATAATAATTAGATGATGACGATTTTTTTAAATTTCCGATTCTATTTAGTTTTTTATCGATCAGTTAAGTCGTGTGCGTACCTATTAATTGGTTCGCGCAGCCGCTTTGCACACGAAAAATACCAACAGTATCTTTTATCTTGTCATGCCTTGTATAATGGTTAATAGGAAAAATAGAAGAATGCAGCTGAAACGAAGAAGAAAGGCTTCCGAAACTGGAAAACGAAAATGTGCAAAAAGAAATTAAAAAAAAAAAAAAAAAACTGACGGGAATGTCGATTGACAGCACGCAAAACTTCCGCGAGAGAAAAAAGCGAAATGTCCGAAAATCGGGATCGAAACGAGTTTGATTAGATATCCAATGACTTATATGAGTTTCAATAAATTTTTAAAAGTTATTTCCAAAAAATAATACAACTATACAATTATTTTGATGTTGAAATGTTCATATCGGCTGTCGATGTGCATTATGGCGTATCGACCATGTTAAAAAAAAAAAAAAAAAATTAATACCTCACAGTTCACGAGTTTATGAAACCATTGTTTTCAACGACGGTAAGATCACAAAAACCTAAAGTTAATATATTTTTAATAAATTTAATAACGTATAAATATTGAGCAACTATGTATTACCATAGTATGCATGAAAATGTGGAGTAATGACATATCGTGGCAATTCAACATTTATTTAAAAAACTAATGGCTCAAAATTTTATTTTTACCACTTCTCAATCCAGCGAATTTTAACATTAGTCAGAAAGACATCGTTTTAATATTTTTAGACCACTATTAAAAGTTTTCCAAGTTAAGGGCTGTCGTATAATGGATATATAATTACCTATTTGTTA
>CM029358.1:35894929-36024790 GCA_017140985.1 Hormaphis cornu | reverse complement strand
AAAAAAAATATATTTGTTTTTAACTATTAGAAAGAATCGATCATTTTCGGACTTTATAGCAGCAATTGGTACTCAATGGATTTACAAAGCAAAAAATTGATTTTGTTTTTTATGAAAATGAATAATGCCAACCAGTTTAAATTGAAAATAACAAGCAATTTTATTGTCAATTTGGAGTTGTTTTCACGAGTAAGTGTTTTAAAAAGTGTTATTGTACAACATAATATTAATATGTTAGTGTGTATAACTAAAACATTGATATGAATTAGTATTTAAGATTTTGAACGGTATTATATTATATAAAGTTGTATACAGTTTAAACTTAATGTGGTTTCTTTCAATAATTTTTTTGTGTTGAAAAGTATTATTATGTTTTTGCACATTGTATAAATTACCAATATGTTTTGTTTCCGTGAAATTAGGACGTTGGTACTAATTAGAAAATAAACACTCTCTTGTTTCAATTGAATTTAAATATTTAATTATTTTTTGTCATCAGAATTCAAGTAGATTAAAATTTTAAATTGAAATTGAAGTCGTATATAATACTAATAATGTACCTTTTTCTAATTTTCAGACTATGCGTATATGTTATTCCATATTTTCCATGTTGACAAAGTACAAAAAGAATAAATGAAGCAGTGTTAATGTTTTCATTATTATTGTAAAATTAATCGTATAATGGATTTGAAAGAGTACTATACCATTTTATAGTTAAACCTCAATTACTAAGTATAAACTATCATAGTGTATGCAACTAAATTATATTGAGTGTATTATTGTTTTAAAATCAATTGATAATTTTAGCATGTAAATGTATATTTTAGCCATTAGTGTTGCATTAAACAAAATAATTGATGATAAAATTAATCCAATATGCTCATTGATTAAATAAGTTAAATTTTTATTGGTAAATATTTTCGTACATAGAGTACAACAAATTTTGATTACATAAAACAACGATTTAATTTCTGTACATTCATTAAATATAAGAGTACACTTCATAAACATTGTATTATCATAAACTGAATCTTATTCAATACCTATAAATTGTAATAATTAAAAAAAAAAAAAATAACACTTTTATAGCGTTTTATGAAACGAAAAACAAAATTTTTTAAATTATTTATAAGTTATAAACATAATTATTTAATAATAAACATAACATAATAATACTTATAAGTACTATAAACCGTTGAAACACAACAATAAACTGATCTTTTGAGGTTGTCACTCGAAAACGATAACGTCATTAAAACTCGATTATTATTATTATAATTCAGACTTATCCAAGACGATAATATTATTAATAAATAAACATCGATATCTGTTATCTATAAAGTTTGCGGTACATAGTGATAAAGTAGAAATCAATAATTTTAATTTTAATTTATTTAGTTGTCTAACAGAACAATTATTATTTACATGTTTGATGTTTAAGTAGTAAATGTACAAAAAAAAAAAGACAGTTTAAATGTTATAAGCTCTAAAAAACAAGAACAATGATTTGAGGTTAAGATAAGTACAATAATTAATACATATTTTTAAAAACAACAAATTAATTTTTACACATTATAACTCATTAATTTCATACGTGGATCTTAAGTTCACGTCGTGACAACCCTGTAAATATGTATACGTGTATTTGTTTTGATCAGTATTTCAATGTAATAATATGTTTTAGAGTTTATTTATTAATGACTATTTATACACTGTGTGTCACAAATTTTTTTTTTATTATATTAAACACATTATTTTACATTCTTCGTTTATAGAATAATAATGTAATGATATTAAAATACATATACAACTAAACTTTTGCGTTGTAAATAGTCGCCTTATACGTATGATAAATAAATTCCAAGTTTGCACTAATTATTAAAAGTGTTTAGTATCGAGGAAATAATTATTTATTTTAAATAAATATTGCGTTTGTTTTTCCCCGAAAAAATAAAATAAATTCATTCGATTATCATGGTTTATGCACTGCTTTTTAAGGGGAACGGGTGCGGCTAAAACTTGTATGAAAAAATACTAAAACTCGAACTCATTAATTTTCAAAGTATGTAATAGGTCGACTTAAAAAATGTATTTTCGTTGAAAGAGTAAAGCCTGTTCTAGGGCACTCGATTTTCCGATTTTGCAATTTTGGAGCGGTACGTTTATAATTTGAAGTTGAAGTTTTTTTGAAAAATTATGACATTTTCAGGTAAGAATGTTGTTGTAGATGTAAATGTTGTTCGGTAGACCAGGACATAATTAAAAAATCGGCATAACTAGCGGCCTAAAAGATATTTTTATCTATCCAAAAAAAAAACTGTAATACGTTGAGTATAGTTAACTCGGAAAATGAATTTTACTAGATTACATTTTATCGGCGGTTTTGACGAAAATGTAGTAATACACCGCTAGATTACACTAATTTCGCTAGCAAAACGACGCGCTTTAACTCAAAATTAAAATTTATTTCTTTTTTGTAGCCCAACCATTGAATTGATAACCTTAGAGTTCACAATGAAAATTTTTCTAAACACAATATTTAAGAAATATATAGATCGACAACAGCGCTGTCTATCAGCGTGTCCAATTCAACACGAAACCACCGAGTGCAGAAATTGCAAATTTTGCCCCTTAATAAATAACCGCACCAAGTAACATGAACAATCCATAGGAAAACCTACGGATTTTTATCAATTTAATTTCTTTACTCGCACTTAAAAGTAGCTTGCTAAACAATAATACATATAACAATAATAATTTTGATGTACCTATCTTTGTAAATGGATTTTAACTCGTCTACACTAATAATTTTTAATTTATACAGTATTATTCTGTATAATATGCTCAATAGCACGAGTAACAAGTGTATAGTATAATATTCAAGTGTTTTGTGATATGTTAATTAGTGTATCTACCTATTGATTATAGTAATCATTTTATAAATCATATTTAAAGAATTTCAAAAAAAACATTTAATTTACTTCGACGAGAAAGTCTGCATCCTTTCCATCTATCTCGTTTACAAACGTAAGAAAAATAGATAATGAATTGTAAAAAACGTTGATAATAATGTTTTGCTCTTGATGTTTTATATGGTTCATACATCATGTTGTTTATGTTGTATAAATATAATATCATAGTAAGATTGGACTACATAAGTGTCTTGGTGTTCATATTTATATACTTTATAATTAATAACGTTATGAAATAGTCTTTTACAAATTAATAATTATTCCGAAATTAGTTTGAGTATCTAGATAATACATGTATGTTTAGCAAAAACATTGTTTATGGATCCAACAAAACCGAATGCACCGGATACTCTCAATGAACGAAAAAAATGCACAATACGCTTGTTGGACGTAAATATACGTGATCAAACACCGAATTTCGCTATATTTTGTTGATCGTTACAAACCATTCAGTGTAGAAATGGGTTTTGAGAAAATCTAGGAAAGCCAAAACATGAATTATAAATCATTGCTCATATGATTATTCATCGTATTCAATTTTGTTATTTTATGAAAATAAAATTTTTTTGTTTTTTTAGATGTCGAATAAGAGAACTCGGGACTTAATTATTTTAATAAGTTGAGTGCGCACGCAATTATATGCTTAGATTAAGTTTAAAAGTCAGTATTAATTTCAAAATTAATGGTAGAAGAAAATTAGTCTTTACAGATGTAACCTAAGTGGTCTTGATAAAATTCTAACCCTGACCCTACATCAACAGTAACTATAGTTATTATAATACAAGAGTGTAGAGAAATAGTATGGGTTTTTATACGTTGATCAAAGTGCATATTTTACGTTATTTTTCTTTTTTACATATGTTACACTATATATTATTCGTTACAGATAAATATTAAACATATAATAACACATTACAATATAATATTTATTATAATCTATTGTACATTAAGATAATATAATGTTTTGGGCGGACGCCGAGCGTTTTTAATACTATAGATCTCTGGCAGTGAAGATGAGCAAAAATGGAACGATCATCGCGCTGACGATGGGCGGGCATAGCGGAATGCTGCCCTGACCATGGTGCATCGCAGCCGGATGTTCACCTGAAAATTATCATAAAATTATCGTTTAGGATGTATACAGTTCTTTGTTTTGGCGTTTATTTTTTCATCAGATTGGACCGCGATTGGATCCGCATTGGTTTTTTGTTTTTTTTTTTTTTGGCGTCAATTGTACCTACGCTCGTTTGAACCGACTCACCTCACTGGTGTTAAGAGCTTTTATAACGAGCATGAATGAAAATTTAGAACATCTTTTCGTTACATTTTCAAAGGAATATGTAGTTAGGCATAGGTATCAACCATTCATTTTATCAGTCTTGTGTGGTTAAGATGCCAGGTTTCCGACAACTTTTATTATTAGGTACCTATGTTATTTGTCTTGTCATTCATAATAGTTTTACTACGTTTGAGCGAAAAATTTATTTATCTAAACGTGTTATTAAATTATTATAATACGACAGAAGACGATATTAATCGATTTATGCAATTGTAGTAATTTTATACACAGATGTATCGAACAACAGTAGAAAGTTTAACTAACATAATAAGCATAGAAAAATCTAAAAAACCTAAAAAATCAGCGTAATAGATGTGAATCTTACTAGAAATTTTCCAAAGAGATGACTAATTGAGATTAAACTTAAAAATTAACATTGAGGTGGTAAGAAAACATCAATAACAACGAGAATATAAATTTATGGTGGCAAACGCCACACAATAATTGTCACAGAACACGACATAATATTATGAGATATTGACCAACCTGCTTCATTTACTTGGAATGTTTGAACTTTAAAAATTGTTTTTTGAATGTTTGACAACCTTAATTTGTGATAAATCAGAGGGTAAATCATAAGGGCGCTTAAAATAAAACACTGAAAATCAATTATTTTTCAGTAATTGTATGTTGTAAGTTATTTTTTCTTTTATAATAAAAATTAATAAATTATAACAATTTAAGTAGAACGCTAAACTGTGAATTTACATTAATTGAAGTACTTAGGTATACTTTGTCTTTGAGCAAATTTTGCCTTTAATGGCTTGAGGTGCGCACAAAATGATTATCGTTCTCTATTATTATTAGCGCACCTTCATTAAGTGATATTATATGCTCCTCAGTCACTCCCAGAACACCCATTAGGCGATAGCTATAGTAATATTAATATTATACTTGTGGTGATCTTTTTTTCGGTTGTCTGCCCTATGCTATACTGTTTCCTGTATCCCTTCTGGTGCCCCATAAGTTACAACCGATCGTGATTAATGGTATACCATAATTATTGTTATGGGAGGACTGAATTATTGCTCGGGTATTGGGATTATTCATTTTATGGCAATGTTTCGGAACTAGACGTCGTATATTAATGTCAATAATATTTACTTAGAGGAGAAAGTGTACACATACTCAATGTTAAATAGAAATTGAAATTAAAAATATGATAAACAATTTTAAATTTTTATTGAAGGTTTTGGTATCTAGAGTTGATAAAAACTATTATACTCTATAACTGTAAAAACATGCTGTGATTATATATCTGTCGAATCAAGGTTTATAGATAATTTATATCTATACACCTTGCTATTGAACATGTTCTAAAACGTTTAGATTTTAGTAATAGAGTACTTTGTCTAACTCTCTACAATCTAACTTTGTTTAATACTCTGCCGTTTATTGCAAATATGATTGTAGATCGTTGATTAGTATCTACACAATATGCATTGTATCCATTAGACGTATTAATCTGATTTTAAAATCTTTAAGTAAAAAATAGAAAACAATTTGTCATCATTCTGTGTTCACGTATACATGACATGTCGGCATTCGTGAAAGTTTGAAATTTTCCGTTTTCAGATGGTCGGTACTTGGCGCCATTTGAAGAGCTGAATCTAAAGATTGTCTATTCTGTGTATTTTCTTAAAAAGTTGGGGAGGCTTAGAAGTAACCGGGGGGTTAAGCCTCCGCTATATGGCCCATTACAATTGCGCCTATAGTATGGTAACTCCCGTTGACCACAAGCTAGGTACGAGTTAAAGACGTTTTATAGCCTAACATGTTTAAAAAACCTGCTCTTTGACTGTCGAATTTTGTGCCGGCCAAAAACGGAGACATTGCAAACCACAAAGAACACACAATTGCAACACAATATAAGGCTAAATAATAATATATATATTGAAGAAATATAAACCGACTAGGTATTTTTACGAATAATTTGTGGCCACCAACCGTTTAGTATATGAACCCGGACGGTGGCTGAATTTGCATTTGACGGATCGCAAGAGTAGAAGCCTGTATCGGAAGACGACGCCTTTTGAATTAATAATCTGCTGCTGGTGGTCGACCCTTTTTCCGTTACCAGGCTTATTCCGCCTCGGGGAGAATCGAAATTTATGGGCTGCGAACCGAGAGAAAAAAGAAAAACATAAAACAAAATGTACAATATGATTTCTAAAACCGAATCCGAAAAAGAACAATTCTTCTCAGTCACTGTTAGTGTATACGACGTAAATTCTTCCACTCACTTGTTTTTCGTGCGTCCATCCGACGGTCGGCGGCGGTTCCGGAGAGAACTGCACTAAACAGGTGAGGTTTATCGTGCTACCCTGATTAATGTACAGCTCTGGGCCCCCTAGTATTTCCGTAGTAGGTTCTGTAAAGAAAAAAATACTCGTGTTAAACTACGTTACATTTAAATTCTTTCATTATGCATTTTGATCGAAATCAAACTTGATTCTAAGTGACTTATCCATCCGTTTTAAATTACTCATATAGGTACACTTTGCGAAATCGAAAAACAAAAATATACGTAGAGGTACAAGTAAAGGTAAAAAAATGATTGAAAATCAGAACTTGGATGAATATTATTTTAGTTGTATTATTTTACTACGAAACATAATAATTTTAATAACAAAAAAAGTGAAAAGTATAATCACCCGACAGAGTGTTTCTGCAATTAAGTTGTAGAAAATTACGAAATATTATTTTGTAGGTACATAATAATTACAAAAAGATAATTAAAACCGTCTTTATTCTTATGATGTTTAAAATATTTATAGGGCGTATTTAAAGATTAGATTAGACTAATGTCATCTGTTCATTAATTAATATTTATACTTAATCATCGGAACTAATTAAAATAACCATAACTCAATGGTGAGAATCTTAACTTTTTTAGTATAAATGAATTACAGACTATGAACACGCGTAGCTTAATATACCTAACTTGAACTGCCGAGGAAAACTTGTTATTTAAAAACGTTATTTTATGACATAGGTAATCAATTAATCTTTTAATATTTTATAAGTCTTGTTCTCATTGTCATAAAACAAAGATATGTCATATTTGTGTAAAAATCACTTTATTTCCTGAGATGATAATATCTATTTAATACCGGAATTTGAAGTAAATTTTTTAAAACCTCTGATAACTTTAAACTGGCAATAAATTTGTAGCTTATTTGATAACTTTTGTTTGTATAAACCGTATGATAAATCAATGAAGAATATTGGGTTGATAAGTAAGTAGGTATCTAACATTGTTTTAATGTATCTTCCACAGCACGAATACAAATATATAGTTTGCGCAATCGACTTAGTATCACGAGATTGATGGTTTATTTTGTTTTTTGTATACAAGTCATAAAAATAACATTTTGTAGATACCTATACTCGTATGTTTCAAATAATTAAATCGCAGAACTATCATTGTAATTAATATTTTTTTTAAAAGAAATTTGTTTCCTAATTGAATACCAAATAAACTACAGTTGTAAACATTTTAAAGCATTTCATTTGAACATTACTTCATCGCCGTTGTTAATATTATTATTTTTTTTTTTTTTTACAAACTGTCATACTCGATCTAAATTGGTACCTATCTCTACCAACACGCGTTGTAAAATCCAATATAACTTTAATCATTATATGAACCTCGTCGTGTTCTCTGTCAAATAAAAAGTCATTTATAAAGTTTTAATACAGAAACAGTCTTTTGAAATATATATAATAAGTTTTAGTATAGGATTAATACGAAATCATAATGAATATATGTTTACAGTTCAATAATTGAATAGTCAATAATGAACATAATTATTATGTTATTTAATTTCAAGATTGTAAAAATAGTATTCAAACTGTATTTAATATAATATAATTTTTATTTTGTAGAGGTATAATACTAAAAATATTTAATTTTTAAAATAGTGTTACTCGTATTTTAGTAATTTTAGAAATAATGAGTTGAACATATTATAAGCATAAAACCGTTTTTTTATCAATCGAAAAAAAAAATTAATTTAAAGTTTTAGAATATAATATGTAGATAATCAAATGATGATTTTTGAATTTTTTTTACTTAAATTTTTTTTTTTTTAGGTATCGTCAAAAAATAAACAGTGAAAATTTATAAAAGCACCTTATATTAATTGGTATTTTCACACATAGGTAATTGAAAAAGATCGAACTGTAACAAATTAAACTAACCTTAAATTTTATACTTGCTATTATAAAATTACCTGGACAATATATTATCTTACACTTGGTTAATAGATTTTGACGATCGGTTCCCACAAAATGACTGTAAGATATATTTATACATCGTTATTTTTGTCATTTAAGCCGTGGTCTTATAACTATCGTAACTCTTCTAATACTTGATCCATTGTAAAATACAACATAGGTTTGTTTTATGCACGGAATTAACGTTATGCGTTTACAGCTTATACGGAAAAAATGATATTAGGTCAAAGAGTTTTGACGTGAAAAAAAGGAATGAACTAATTCTTAAGAAAATGTAGGAAAGCATTGGGTAACAACCTAACGTCTACGAAAAAATGGAATTTTACTAAACGATTTCGGTGTGAGGCACGTGTTTAATGGACTGTACAAATTGACGCGTAAATACACGAGAAACATTCTACACTATGTCCATTCGATTAAGCCTAGTGGTAATGGGAGAGATGAAAATGGGATAGATTGTTTACAGTTTTTATTTCGTACGAAACGTTACGACAGCAGCACAATGAAAAAAAAAAAAAAAAAAAAAACCAATTTAAAATATTTTAAATTATTTATAACGATTTAAAAATAATATACAGTTGATAGTATTTAAAAATTATAAATAAACAGTAAATAGTCTTGATAATAGTAATAATACTTCATAAAAAACAAAACCTGATACATAAATATGCGTACAAAATACCGTTTTTACCTCATAGTTTGTATGGAAAATAACAATGCAAATAAAGTTGTGCATACCTAAAGTTCTTTAAAAAAAAGTTTAATTAATTAAATTAATTGAACGTTATAGATCACATGAAAACTTTTATATTTACTTACTACTCGGCAACGGTGTTCTCAAACGAATTGAAAATGATTAGGTTTTGACCAATGGCTATAATTTTTTCAAAATATAATCATACTCATTGAATATAAATTTTATTTTATTTTGTTACAAAACCTTAAAAAAATAATGTAAGTATGCAAATAACATTAATTTTATTGGAAGAACTGGTATGTCTCCTATGATTACACTGCACCGTTCAAAACAGTGGCCTGCTTAAATTACTTCACAACTCATAACCCAAATTTATTTGCTTAAGACATTTTATTTCGATTGAAAAAATATTTACAAAAATTATTGTTTTTGCATAACCATGTATGGTCATTTATAAAATGACCACAAAATATTCAGCGACATAAATCGATAAAAATACTATAAAATATGAAAACTTAACAAATTTCAAAAAAGTGATATCTATTACTAAAACGTGTTACCGACCCACCAAGGTAATAACAATATATTGTTTTTCAAAACAATAATTCTACGGCAGATATTTATTATTTCAATGTGTATTTTATGTTACTGTGATTTACGCGCTCAATAAAATATCGTATTTTCTGAGTATAGTTATGAAAATTTTATGTTTAATTCGTTAAAAAATTATAATGTATCTATATGAAACAAAATATAAGAATACAACACACATGAGAATATCATAATATCAGTATATGTATCTTAAATATAATTTTCTTTTAAAAAGTTAAATTTACTGCTAGAGCATGTTTTATCTTGGTAATTTTTAATACGTACAGTACCTAATGTAAATAAATCTTTTTTCATTTTGCTATATATATATATACTTATAAAAAAGTAGAAAAGACACTGACTAATATTTGGAAAATTCAAATAAATTCAAATTTAACTACAGTTGTGAACAAACACTAAGAGAAAGAACCACTGAACGCAATCAACATGACTGTCAAGAAGTAAAAACGCAAACATTTTAAAAAATCAACCCAGTAGTTTTCTCGATTAGTATGGTGGACCTAAAAATCCGCTTCTTTTTATATTACAACCGATACTTAATTGTTTTGGGTCCACTATTTTAAAATACGATTTTGTTACTTCACATTCTCATTATGTGAAAATAATAATTTCATTTTTAAAAAAGAATAACGTGACTGTGCGATACTTAAACTGTCTGAAATGTCGTATAATAATATAGGTAATAAAAAATATAATATAAAAAAAATTGACTAGTCATGTGTAAAACTTCAGCAGGTTTTGCAACCGGTTTTACTTAATTACCAAATATGGTTTTGTAAAGATTTCTAGAACATAATGTACTTTGTTGAAAAATGAAATCATTCCCTCTATTTTGTTAAAGTATTCAGATAATATATTGTGTAAAAGAAATGTGCCTACGTATAAAAATGCAAATAATTTTGAAATATATAAAGGTGTATGTCAACTGTCTAGTTCTATTATCACTTATGGCGTTTGGAATCACCAAAGTAAATTCGTTTTTATAAAATGCAAGGGATTGAACAATTTTATACTGAGATCTTAATGGAATATCAGGAGCAAAGCGTAAGGATGACTGTTGATCGAAATAAATATCTGTTCATGCAGGAAATCGTTTCGAAAAAAAGAAACTGATGTGTCAAAGCTGCTGATGGGAATATTGCAACTAACGAATGCGCTATAAATAATCAGTATAAATCTACCCTTTGGTTCGAATCATTTCGATTGAGGATGTGTTTTTTTTTATTTTTTCATTCTTGGCAGTCTTGTTATTTTGCCTTCAAAAATTTTCAAATTTCTTTTCTATCAACATTTCTCTCATTATCTCGCCCTTCGACATCTTTATATTATTATTACTTTTAAACTGATTTTCTTACGTTATTTATATGATACTGTGTTAGATTATATGTATTATCAACGCGCTTCTAAGGATCTTTTTGAATAACTACACGCGAAACAATCAATCAACAAACGTTTTGTACAATAGTAACGCCTTATCAAATTAATCGGATTATTGTCAGCTGTAACAGAAACTGTCATTAATATATTTCTGGGAGCGATGCAAATTAAAGAGATGTTACATGTTGTGTTTAATCAATCAAAAGTCTAGGTACCTATTAATTAATAAAAACGAAAAGCGATGATTAATGCCTATTAAAAATATCAAAATTTAAAAGTTATCGTATTAGGCAATAAGGTGCCATTTAATGTAATGATTGATCTAGAAATAATAGCGTCGTTATAAGGATAGGGCCAAAGATGTTAACTAGTTTAACTTATACTTTTTTTTTAATATTAAAAAATCCACACGCATTTAAGCACGTCATAATGATATTTTGGCGTGTTGGTGCATTATTAATTTAGTGTGATCTGACGGACAGTAATTCGTAATTTTCAAAATAATAATGTAAGTATTCTAAGAATAATACGAGCGAGTAAATTATATATTATTATGATTGGAATTCTACACCTGAACAAATTTATTTTTCGATTACTCGCAAAAACAAAAAAAAAATGGTTTCCGAAAAAAAATATTAAAAAAATTACGGTACAGAATGTAATTCGTTTTTGTGCGTCGCGCTTGATTGGAGGGAAAATATTCGTTTGATAGGTATCGTGCACTATCGAGAACGATGTTAGGTATAAATTGGCTCACGAAAACGCCGTGTGCGAGCAAAACAAATAACGATTATTGCGCGTTAATGTTTAATGTTTTTTTTTTTATTTTACGAGCCAGTTATAAAAACGGCCGGGCATTATCACGTCATTGTGCTGTTCGGACGTGTATTTTATACTGTTTTCTGCAACCTTTCGGAAAGCGTTTTAGCGAACGCCGCGTCCTGCAAGGACGCCAAAGAAGCAATTTTCTTTTTAACGTTCGAATTCGGAGGAAAGCAAGGTGGTGCTTGCCGTGACAGCAATGAAACTGAATGTGTTAATAATATGACAAAGACGACATTACAATATTACAGCAGTTTCATTTCAATCGGTGTTTGCCGCCGGATTTCGTTTGCATTTTATGGTTATGTTTGTGTTCTAAAAAACACGCACGCATGAATACAAAAAAAAAAAAAAAACATTGTATCAGAGAAGTCAATATAAGAACACAATATATATATACATATATGTATAAGAACCATGGGTGTACCTATCACATTGATTTCCATTTGTGATAATCCAACAAAGATTGTGATTTGTGTTGCGTTCACACGTACCTACCAGAATGAATATTTGAGAAAGAGTTTTTGAACTAAACAGCTATTTATATTTACAGTTCAAACAACAGGAACGGAACGATGATATAGTTAATTATTGGTAAATTCTGAAGAGTGTTGCCCAAATATTAAAATGCAAAGTTTATAATACAGACATAATATGAACGTTGCAGTTATCAGAACAAAATATCAAATGATTTGGAGTGTTTTGATTTGAGATTTTTCGATATATTAAATTGATCTACTTTATTGAATTAAAATACTAATTTTGAATTTCAAAATTAAATATCTGTAGAGAAATTATATGATCACACATAATCTAGTGGAATAATTCAATTAAAATCACAACAGTGTATTATAAAAAGGGTTAATGACATATTTTGCCATTGTTATGTTTACAGAGATCAGTACTAAATATAGCGCATTGCAGGAAAGCCATTTTTTTGTCAATTTCATAGTTTTGATACCCACTTTAACAATAACAAAATGAAACATTTTTTTTGGCGTTAAATTATTAAAAAAAAAAGTAACACGAACAATGACATCGATTATATTATTTTATTATTATTTTATTGTAATTGGTAAGTAAGTTTTGTGATATATATATATATTGAAACTGAAACTTAAAAACTGTTCGAAAGTTTAGCTGTATCAGTGAACACTAATTGTTTTCATACCTTATTACTTTAAAGATACCTTATTATATAGGTACCTACGCTAGACTATTCTACAATTGTTTCAAAAAGTTCTATATACATAAAAATTCAAAAAATTCAAACTTTTAATATTTAATTTATATTCAAATCATGACACGGGTGGAGAATTTTCCGATTCGATTTATTTCTGATGCCGATGAAACAATTTTAATCCACTATATAAATTATAATTATAATTTTTTATGCAAAACACTTGTTAATAATGTATACAATTCACAATATTTCTCCACTTTTGCGTATTTTAAATTGCTTAGAAAAAATATTGACAAAGGAAGAAAATTTAAACGTTTAATATTTTAAACACATAGAAAAATAAAGTTCCATACCTAATTTTCCGTATACATATGTAGTGTTTGAAAGAATAATTTATCAAAAAAATATTGTATATAAATAATACTTCCTTTCGTTTTGATTACAGGACAATTAAATTTCACTACATGCATATTGTGGTTTCGTCAACCATTCATGTTTTGAAACCTTGATAATTTTATTTTTACAAATCAACAATACTTAAAAATAACAATATTATCTTGCTGATATTGCTTTCTTTATCTTTAAACGGACGAAAACTGCACATTTAAATCAAATTATGTAACAACATATGTCAAAAAATTATTTACAAAACGTATAAATCATGAAATAAAATATTTGTTTTTATGATCTATACAAAACTAACAATACAATACGATACTCTATATTTTAAAAGCCATTCAGTAGTAAATAGTTTTTAAAATTTATTACTTATTTAAACGATTTTGATTTCGCAGACATATTATTTTAAAGATACTTGGACATTGTTTCTTTCTGCTTGGTTAATTGTACGTACAATTTTGTATAACTCGGATACCATTGAACTAAGGAACAAAATATACAGATCTAAAACATTGAGTAATGAGTAATATAGTCAAAATAATGAGATTGTTTCACAAAATATAATGACTCGTCAACAAAAGACACGATGTAGAACGTTAACGTTCTCACTTACATCAAACAAATTTTTTTACATCGTAAGAACTACACGAGAGTTTTATAATATACAATATTATAGTATATACTGACATAATTACTGATGAGTAATACATCCTTTCGGACAAGTGCAATCTATTTGATTGTTTAAACGTAAAAAATATGTAAACCACCAAACTCGTTTTACATTTTACTGCACGCTACATTATAGATAGTGTATTTGGATTGAAAAAAAAAAGGAAAAAAGCGAGGTGTGCTACACTGCAGAATCATATAATGAATAATACAGTGCTGGACTAACTGGGTGGCTGAAGGGTGTGTCTAGTATACTGTGTAAAATATTTTTATGGCCAGCATAAACGCGCACACGTGCAATTTTGTTTTATGCTTTAACAATTTAAACTTTGGAGGCGCCTTTATTGTATTTTATTTTGAAAAATTATAATAATTTGGCCTAAGGGTGCCATAATTTCTTTTTTTTTCCACACCGAGTGTATAGAAATAACTGGACATTTTTTATTATTTCACATGTAAAATCTGTCCAAAAGATTTAGATACCTATTTACCTATATATCTACAACAGTGGTGCATAAAAAGATGATGAAGTCAAGTGTACATTGGGTACTTTTAAACTAAAAATATATACGTTAACATAACTGCAGGGTAGGTATAATTAAATACGTTTTTCTAAGAATGTTTAGCTTGGCAAAATCTACCACGATAAGAAAATATTATAATCGCAAACGCCAGTTGTTTAGTCTATCATACATATTGTGTAAAAATGTATACGTTATAAATGTGTTATTGGATTTCACAATAATCACTAATCATTTTAGCTTCTTGAAAAGTTTAAAAATCATGTAGAAATTCGTGACGATTTAATAAATTGAACGCCACAAGAATGAAAACTTTTCACATTTTATCTACTAGTTGTCCACGGTGTTTTTTCCCCATATACTATCAACTTTCAAAAATTAAATACATGGTCCGAATTTCATTGTTAAGATTTGTTGAATCAACATCACGATTTTAAATAATTTATATTAAACAAACAAAACCGTTCTTATTTCAAGTACCCACAAAACCATTGCGAATATCAGAATTAGCAGAAATATAAAAACGACGACATTGAGATTTCTATTTTCATACGCTGTTTATCAACAACTTTGACACATATAGGTATATAGTAGTTTTTTTTAAAATGATGTATGGTGTATCCATGGTATAAAACGATAGCAAAATTGTTTTCGTTTTGTCTATTTTTCTTTTGAAGAACCACACACCCGTAAGTCGTCGACAGATTTATTGGCCCCATTTAACCAAGTAAAACTTTTTTACTTTATTCCCACAATTCCAGGTTATACCGTCGTATGTAAATTTATCTAGTTAAAAAAAAAAAAGGTATAAAACTTTTCAGCCCAAAGCTTTCGTGTCCCCGATACGATAAACCTGACTCTCACGCAGTTGGTTTAATCGGATAGCTAGTGTCTCCTAATTTATATTCAGCTTGTTTACCCCCTACGTTTGTGATTTATATGTATAACTGATTTTTTTTCGAAAACCTTTTTGTTCTTGGTCATAAAAATATTTAAATATCATTTAACAATTTTGGTTCTTAAGGAAAGCTCAATTTCGTTCAGGATTAGCGCTAAGTTGTTTAAGTAGGTAGCTTAATAACGAATAGAAATTGTATGAATCAGGATATTTTTGAAATTTTCAAATAATTTTAGTTATAAAAAAAAAAAAAAAAATATAAAAAAATTGAAAGATCGTGGAATTTGTTTAAGTGTCTGCACAAGTAACTGTTTTAGTAGGCCACTGTTTTAGAATTACTGTTCTTAGGAATAACGATTCTGAGCGTTTAATCAAGGTGTCAATATAAAAAAAATAATAACTTCAAATTTCTATTTTTTCGCTAAAAAATTAGCGAATCGCTAAGCATTCGTTTGACGTTTGATTTTAACCTAGTTTTATAACATGTAACATAAATTTCAATTTATTTGAAACATTTCTAAATTGGTTATCGTCATAAGGATTAAATAAAATGCAATAATAATGATTTGTAAATGTCTACAAACAGAACTATTAATATTAGAACCAATTATAAATTGCTTTCAAACTTTTTTGGACAAATTTATTACTTAGCTTGTATTGTTGCTTGGTTTTCTAATCTGAAAATTAAAGATTTTATAAAAAATGCATAATTTAAAAAAATTCTGAAACTTTTGAATTCTATACTCATACATTTAATGTTTCTATACATTTTTCGAATGGCTATATTATCCTTAATATTTGAAATTATTCTTAATTTTTAAAATGAAATTTTAC
Source organism: Hormaphis cornu (assembly GCA_017140985.1). Taxonomy (NCBI): domain Eukaryota; kingdom Metazoa; phylum Arthropoda; class Insecta; order Hemiptera; family Hormaphididae; genus Hormaphis; species Hormaphis cornu. The sequence continues at coordinate 36,008,228 of CM029358.1, read as the reverse complement.
AAAATTTATATACAAACTCTCAAATAGTCTTAAATAGTCTTAAAAAAGAAAAACTATATCAAAAATCTGGGAATTTTTAAATTTTATAAAGTTAACAAAAAAAAAAAAACTATTTTGCTCAACTACTTATAGAAAGTGAAGAATTATTTAAGAAAATTAATAAATTTCTTGTATTACGCAGTAATATATTTAAAACAATCTTAAGACTTAATATAGATACACTTCTTACCACTAACGCTAGTAGTTTAATCTAAAAACATTTGACTGACTTGTCATTATTGAAATAAACTTTTTATTGGTTGATATTGGCATGAGATTTGATATCAATAAATATTTAAGTAATTTTAATTCCTTACTTGAATTAATGTTTCCTAAGTAATTTTTTTTAATAATTATTATTGATGAAATTAATTGATTAAGTAACAATTGTCATTTAAAAACTTTTTACGTTTATTTGTATATATATATATATATGTGTGTGTGATTTATTGTTTTTAAATAGTTTGTTTATATATTCGGTTTTTGGGAGATAACATCAAGTGGCTTGCACTTTAATCATTCAGCTGATTTATATACTTATTAAATAATTATTTTGTAACACGCTTTGACGAGTGTAGGTACCTAAGAACGTGTTAAAAAGAAATGAGTCCTAACTCAAAAATTAGTTGAGACAATTTAATATTATTATTATTTTTATGTTACTGGCTTACCTAGAACTTTTAAGTATATAGGATGTCCTATGGGTGGAGTAGTACTTATCTGGCATTCGTAAATACCAGAATCCTTTTTTTGTGGATATTTGATCCTCAGAGACCAGTTTTCTGAGTGTGGTTCATGAATGGCCTCAAACCGTTGGTCGCTAGTGTATGTGTACCTTCCAGCAGTAAGTAGATGTATGTCTCGATGTCGGATCCAAGATACCTAGAACAAAATACAATTTGTTTTTTATTGATCCCCGAAGAAAATACTATATTATTATTGTGTGTTCTATAGTTAAAAACTTCATGATTGAGGAAACTACTTTAAATATTAAACGTTAATCAATCAACAGTGCCACAAATAGACAATTTACTTGTAATGATTTGTTTCAACATAAATGAAACAAGTAAAGATTTTTGTATTTTGTAATAAAATATTTGAGTTTTCTAATTTTGTAAATAATAATAAAAAAAAAAAAAAAAAAAAAAATCGAATTCAAGTATGCTAATATCATATTATTTTAAACCATTAGTCATAAGCATTAAACTACTATAAATGTTACGAATACAGTTCACGGAGAATTAAAAATAATCGTTATTGAATGCGTTAATATTATGAATTATGATGTTAAGTGTAACTAGTTATTTTTAATTTTTGATAAGTACCATATTGAAGTAGTTATTTTGTTAAAATGTATAAATATAATATTTTATCTTATCTCATTAGAGAAAAAATTGTGTACCTATATACATGTATATTCCAAAGAATTTTTATCAATTCTTATTTTTTCAATTTAATTAAATACATAAATAAATATTGATGCAGGTACAGTAAAGTTCGATTTATTATCAAAAAATAAACGTGTAAAAAACACACATTTTAATGTTTTCAAAAACGGATGATTATATTTCACTCAATAATTATTAACTTTAATAATAACTATTTTTCATACTATTATTTTAAAAATTTGAATAAAATCCAAATATAACAAAATAAATATCTTATTAGTTATTATTTTTTTTTTTTTTCATGAATTATAACAGCGATAAATCTCAGTTGCTGACCCAGTATTTAAATGATACGGAAAGTTCGTGTATGATCTCTTACCCTTTAGTCTAAATTCGTATCTTTTTTTTCATTTTTCTTTATAAGCCATCGGTTTATTTCTGTTGTTTTTCCATATTTTTTTTTATTAAATAATATTTATATTTATATACGATCTTAACATCAAATATACATACATATATTTTATCTGCATTAGACAAACATATATTTTATATTATACCACTTCTTGCTCAGGATTAGTTTTTATAAATAGAGACATTTATGCTTTATTAAATCTTTTTGTAGTATATTGTTTTTTATTCAATTTTGTTGTTTATTATGAATGAACCGATTTCATTTGTCAAATATCAAAAGACACATTGGACAATATTTCTGTGTTATTTTTTTTATAAAATATTTAAATATTCAATAAAAAAAATGATATTTATACAGAGGAAACATCATAAGTTGTTGAAATGATTTATTTACTTTAGGGCTTTGTTGCATTATATTTTAATGAAAAACTCTCTTACAATTTATAATCCGTTCATGGTGTATACAAATTATTATTAATTAACGCTTTACTGATATACCTATCATCGTAGCATATTACTGAACACATTTTCATTCTTTGAAGTTTCGTGTAAGTTAGCATTAAACTAAATTCACTTAAAAAATCTTTCTAGAAATGTTGACCGTGCATTACATGTAATTTTAAGTAATTATGATTAGAAATCAAATCAACTGTGTGTGTGTTATAAAATGCTTAGCATTCAATTTTACTAGCTTTTAAAGTTCAGGAAGTGGTTTGTTATCCCTGTAGTACTTTACATTTTCACTGTTTATAAAGTAAGTTTTAAATGTAAATTCAAGGAAAAAGTACACAGGTATATAATATGTAACTTATTTGTAAAGTGCACGCCATGTGGTACTGTTAAAGTACTTGGTTTTTATTAGTTCTGAGAGCTCATGAAAGAAAAAAAGTGAATCGGGTTTCTTTTACTTTGATTTTCGACGAAAGGACTTTGGAGGATATAAAATAACAAAAAACAGAAGAACAAGAATCGTGTCAGAACTGCCGTCCCAAGAAACAAACATTGGTAAAATTCGATTTTCACAAAATACAACTGAAAAATTTTACCAGATAGTGTACTTTTAATCTCTTTCATTATCGCAATAAAAGCAAAAATATACATCAATCGTATTTATTGAATTGGTGTGTACCAATGGTAAAGTATAATATTTTGATCATCAAGAAATTCTAGTTAGCAAACCGGTACCAAATTAAGCGAGAAAAATTAAATGAATATCTTAAAACGATGTTATGTTATGTTAATATGGTCGAGAGATCCTGATCTGTTTAATTCCTGCTAATTTTGCACCGGTTCGTTCTCTCAAATTTCTAGAATGTAAAATTTTTGAAAGTAGGTACATAATTGAGAAAAACACCTTGTACTATGAAAGTAAAAGATTTTGACTTAAAATAAATGTTGTTGTTTATAGTTATTATTAATATTTTTTTTTATTTTAACATATTTTCATAATATTATTACTTTAATTAATTTTTTTAGAAAATTACATTGTACTATCAAACAAAATACAGTCATTTATCATACACCATCAAACTTGAACTTAAATAAGCTTATTACTTTTTTTGTATACTTCATGTCCAACTAAATATAATGAAAAACATAAAGCGACACATACAATACTTAATTGAATAGAAATATAATGCTCACATCAAAAATGTTTTGACCTTATATAAGTATGAAATAGCAATAAATTTGTTTGTACGACAACTAATTGGCAAAAAGCGATGGTGTAGAGTTAGTTACGGTTTTGTAAAAGTAAAGTTGTTTTTAATTGTGTAGTATAAACGTAGATAGGTAGGCGTTAAAAGCAATAATAATAATTAATTGCTCATAAAATTCTATTTTGAATGAAATTGGCGAATCAAATATACTAAAAAAAAAAAAAAATAAATAGTTATTCTTAATTCAATATTTATGTAAAAATATGATAAAGAATGTGATACTCTATTTTTAAATAGTTTTAACCATCAATCTGCAAAATAGGCTTTTAAGTGGACTTTATGCTTTTAACTTTCAACTAATGGTACCTATAATAAAACAAAGGTTGCAAAATTTACAATTTCAAACTACCACATTCCACTCAGAAACGATTAAAATGATTTCCCCATTGATTTTACCTTTCTAATAATGGGTAAACATTTAAGTTTAGTGCCAGTGATTATTATCATAATAATTACGGTGATTACCAACATTTTGTTAAAAACCCATTCATAAAATTTTCTCTATAAAATGTATTATCTATAAAAATAACTGTATTGTTTTGGACATTATTGCTTAAAAACATGTCATGCAAGTTCTTTTCCAGTTTTTATGGTCAATTTTATTGCATATTAACATTGTTTTTTTTACAAATTTGCTCTAATTGTTTATAAAACTTCTTTTGTAGATGTTTCTTCCCTAGGACTCAAAATTATTTTGTTTTTCGTAGAGTACTATAGGAACTTTCACCGCTATTGAGAAATTCGATTTAAACTCATAGTAATTTTTATGGTGTGATTCATTCTCGATGCGCGTTTAATGTATAGAACTGTACAGACACGGCAAAAAAACGTGACGTGAAAGTTCGTAAACTTTTCTATTACAGAAAAATAATAAATAAAATAAACTTACAGAAAGGAAAAGAAATGTTGAGTTTTTAAAAGACGTGACATTACATCAATTTTCATCGTCTTGACAAAAGGCACTCGAATTAGGTACAACTTTTTCGTGGCCAATGACAATATTACAATGGATAGAACATGACAATTATCACACGTTTCTCGATCTTCCGTCTCGCTCGTTAATATAAGTATACGCTCCATGAATGTTTTAGTCGTTATTCTGTGAAATTCGTTGTTTTCGGCATCGTAAAAACGAATATAATCCGTAAAATAAAATAAAACGCACTGTCGAGTAGGTGCGATAGGATAAAAAATGCGATTTTAATATTGCGTTCTTTCTTCCTTTTTCGGGAACGCTGCCCGCAACGAAACTGATGTACACGCGTGTCCCATCCATTATACCCGTTATACTATTTACGGGCCAAACTCATAATTTTTATTATATTATTATGATATTATTGTATTATATTCACTGAACTATGCGGTTCAGTAAGTAAATTTTATTCAACGAGTCGAAGTATTCCGTACATTGGTACAATATCAGTATACGGTTTTTCAGTCGATAACGTCAGTAGATCAGTTTTGATATCAGTATCTATTGTCTAAATGCCAAACGCAAAATACACAGATCATAACTAAATTTGGCAATATTTTAGTAAGGCATTGCACTATAATACATAATACGTTTCCGTTCAAGTCACTGCACTTGTAGTTTCTTCACGTATTTCAGTTTTAAATTTTATTTTAGATTCAAATTTTTACAGGAGAATGTAAAACGAAAGCATAAAAGGTATAGTGTTTGTCAGTCACATGTTACATTTTTTCCCACCATATTTTATTATGTATTAGAACAGCAGAATAATTTTTTCAGCATTTAGATAGGTCAGGGGCTAAAAATTTCGGGGTTGAGGGTTTGATAAAAATCTGAAGAAAAAAAAAACCAATAGTTTGTTTTAATTTATTTGAAATTCGTATACGAAAGTACGTTACATTTTTTTTGAAGGAGTCTGAACCGCTCAACCCCATCCCCACGTGTTCGCCACTGGTATGTAAAATTTTGTACTTAATCATTACGAAAACGGTCCGTGTAAGTTGAAGTATTTTTATTTTCAACATTAATTAGGCGAAATACTTCGAGGACAAATTTAAAATTTGGCTAACAAGCTGTTTAAATGCGACCTCGCATTTATTTGATCGCGAACGTCACTGCGCCTATCCGCTTTCGACAAAAGTCCTCGTGTTTTTATTTCCGAATTCATAATCCGAATGAAAAAAAAAAGTAATAAACGGCACGGAAATTCGACACGGTAATCGCTCCGACTTGAGGATATTATTATTATATATGATATTCGTGAATCACGCGGTTTCTCCGGTAGAAATCGAACAATGAAAGTCACACGACACGAAACGTTGCGCCGCGTTGTGCAGCCGCTCTCGGCCGCCGGATGAAAGAAGCATTATCGCTCCACGGTTTTCGCTACCAACGAGTCGTTTAACATAAGTCTCATTGTCGAATCCACAACAATATCGTCTTTAAAACTGCGTGTACCGCGTGTAGGTGTGTGTGAACACGACCGAGGGCAGCCGTCAAAAGTCTTCTGCGGCGATCAATCATAAAACGATTTATGCCGCGGAGGCACTTAACTCGATCGGACGTGGTGTCCCGGAGGAGACCTTTTTCGCCGGACGAACGCGCCGGGATTGCGCGCAACGTTCGTCCGTTTTAACGCGATCCAAACGATACACGGTTTGCCGCGAGTGCGATAATAAAAGGTACGCACGGTGGCTGGTGTGCGGCGGTCGGTTTCCAACGTTTTTTCGGCGAAAATAATATCTTGCATTATTTATACGTGTCGAAAAACATTTTTTCCGTCCATATTCTCAATTGTTGCGAATTCATTTTTGTAAATGTTCCGCCCTCATAAACTCATCGTTGCGCGAATCGTATGAATGTAGTGTTGAAAATGTCGCCGGTATACCGAAAGGTTGTGCATTTCTAAACAGTAAACTGTATTACAACTGTTAACGAAACGAGTATTACATTATATATGTATAATATTGAGTCATCCTGATCGCCGCATATCGGTTTATAGCTAATTAATTGGCGTCGAGTTTATTACGAGGGGTGTGTTTGATGTAAAACGATTAACCGGACTGACGATGTTCTTAGATTTGGTTGTTGATAAAAATATTTTGTGTGAAGCTATAACATCGTTATGTATTAGCCGTGCGTGATTCGTAGTCGGTGTGTTTTATAGTTTTAGACTGCTGCAGATGTACATTGGATTGGATTGTTAAAAAAAAAAACATTTAATAGATCATTATATTAAAAACCTTCGGTCGTAGAGCACTAATTTTTCATTAAATATTTAATCCTGTTCTGTGTTTACATGATACGTGAATCGTTTGCAAACGTAAAAAACGGTTTGAGAAAAACAACGCGTTGCTGATGACTTTGTAATGGCTTAACGATTTCAAAACTGTCAGTGATTATTCAATTTTATTCATTTTTTATTTCGCATTCATTTAGTTCCATATTATAGAGTTTATCTTTTCACGTTAACATTAAAAGTTGTAACTGAACGAAACCAACGTGTTGAACGTTCTTTATTCGTTTGATTTTATTTCGGCTGAACTTCAATTTACTTATTGACAGTTGCGTAAGCGACTTCTACGCTAAGCTGTATATCGATTCAATTATTACTTTTTTAAGAGAAAAACACTCGATTTATTATAAACAAGTAAAACGTAAAAATATATTATATTAATATGATCAGTGGCGCACTCGAGCGGTGGTGTTAGGAAGTTATATACATAACTCTGCCCGAAATGTGAGACGAATTATCTCCTTAATTGTGAAATATCTGCCATTGCCATGCCGACTTTCTTATAACCGCGAACAAAATCCGAGACACGACTGCGCTGCTCATCTAACCGTAATCATGTGATCCGTTACGAATTCGTCTCGAACAAAAATTTCTGACTTGCCGTTTTTAAATACGTGAAAAACAATAAATAATGTTTACCGTTTGGTTAGCACACTGCAGCGAGAACAATGAAATAAATATTGAATGGACTGCGCACAATAAGCAACACAGTATTGCATTGTAAGCTATCGAGATCAGTTTTTCACGGGTTATTGGAACGGTCAAACTCTTGGCACCGTTTCGAACCTTACACATAATATCGTTTTGGGTATCGTCCAAGCCATGCAAATCGAGTTAAATAATAATAAAAAAAGAAAACGTTATTATATCATTTTATTCGCTATCCTTGTCCTGCACGCGCAGTATATGCAGAAACGGGCCTCCTCGGAAACCGTTTTTTCATACACCCGACAACGATTAAACACGTTCGAAAATATTATGAAATAACAATAGAATGTTATAATTTACCTGTGGTCCCGACCATTTTTCATCAGCATAATGGATGGCTCATCTTGCGATGTATAATTTATTAATTGGACCGAACTCGACGCATAATTAATCATTCATTACCTACCGTTCGAACTCCGCGGTGACAATGATAAAATATTGTATCGTTTTTCCTCGACACTTTTTTTTTTTTGTGTAAGGATAATCAAAGTGTACGATAACCTGCCATGATAGGTACCCACGTGGGTATAATGATTTTTATGCGTGGGTACATTAGGTAGGTATAATAATTATTATGAATTACATAATATTACTATAATACCATCGTGACATTAATTTCGAATGTCCCAGATAGATTTATCGTACCGTAACCTTGGCCCTATATAATTACACGGTTAAAATATGGTCGATCCGTGTTAATGTGATATGGAACATGGCCATAAACAATTCCTCGGATTCGAATCATTGCCAGATTCAATGCCATTAATTACGTCACGACCGAACATCATCATCACACGCTATCGAGGGTAAATTTGCATTTTAGGTTGTTCTATCTGTGCAGTGTTTAATGTACGGACGTTTTACAACACGTATTGTATTACTATCATATATTGATTTTGATACTATAATGACTATTCGTGTAACACAAATTCCAACTGTTTGCTTTACTTTTTTAAACGGTTTCATAAGTATACGTTTTTATTAGTTTAACTATACAATTTTCTGGCGTGAAATCGCCGTATCGATCAATTTTTTTTCTTTCTAATATTACGGTAATAATTATTCATAGTCTTTTTTTTTTTTCCCCCACGTCTATAACTGTGATATAGAAGTGTAAAATATTTAGTGAATTTCGTCGTTGTAATAACAGTAAATTTATTTATCTTATAACTAATCATTAACGTAATCACTAGTTACAATACGAAAATACATGTGTAGAAAAGTTAAGATCGTGAAAAAAAGCAACACAGAATCGTATTCTTATAGAAGTTTGTCGACACCTTATTAATTTTATTGAGGCCACAGTACTTGTCAAGAATCTTTACAGCTAGGCTGAAAAGAAAAGTTTCAATTAAGAAAAAAAAAATAAAATAGCAAAATACGAAAGTTCGGATGCGTTTTTTCGACCTATACTTGTGAAGTGTGCCGCAGTAATTATAACGATTTTCTCGTAATAATGTGTGATCTTAAACAAATTAAGAATTTAAAACAAGAAATAATGTGCTGCTATTATTTTGTGATTGAACAGGTATAGTTTTGGATCCTTCAAAACAGATTCCAAGCTATTAAAAAAATAACTAATGTTGTAAATATGAGCGATAGTTTTTTTTTAATATGTTCAATTTTACTATACTATCCGAAAAATTGTAAACAGAAGAAATAAATGTAAATTATACCATTTTAAAACACTTATGCACTTCGCTACGCTCAGAAATTAAATTTTCTAAGACAACATACTAAAATTCACATACATTATTGAAATATAATATCATATGAATATGTCAAGTAACGGTCTGTGATTTAAACTACAAAACTAAACGATTATTGCACAAGCTTTGTCAACAACAAAATGTTAAAAAGAAATGCCCGAATAAAAATGTCATAGATGAGTTATTATTCTAACAATCTGCATTAAAGCGTATGAAATCTATTGTGATTTTTTCACGTTACCAAACGCTCTCTCAACTTATAAAATGTCTATGGCTAGAAAGAAAATAATAATTGAACGTAACGAAACAATAAATCATTTTGTGGTTTGTGTCGTTCTGTGTGGTGGTAATCCGAAAACTTTCGTCTTTGTAAAAACTTCGTTGGTAAAGTGAAAAAACGTTACACCTCTTCTATATGGATCTCTCATCATCAGCAGATTTATAGCATTTATAGCAGGTAATCCAAAAATTTCTCCCCAAAGAATGTTTATAATTATATTTTAAACATCCTCTATTCCCATCCTTAAAATGTATGTATTCAACAGAACACAGGCATTAACGGTAATTAAATCAAGATATTTATTAAACATAATAAATAACCGTTTGCACTAACAATATATCTCATCATCAACATCATCATTAGTAGTATAGCCATTAGTTAATTATTTTATATGAAATGCCTATATACCGTAAAAACGTTCAATTGATAGATACAGTATAATAAGTATTATAGTATCATAATATAAACATGAAATGATTTTGATCGCATCGTAAACAAAACCTATAAAATACTGTGATAATTTACTTATAATATTATCTAAAATTTGTTTGGTTTAATAATACTCTCTCTGATAGTAACATAAACCAACATAAAATGTTTTATTGACGACATCGAAGAATTCAAACGTATAGCATTAAAACATTTTGTCTCCTTGAAACATCAACGTAGTTTTATAAAAAATCATTATTTAAAAAAAAATAAAGTCACCAATATCGGGAAGTGTATACTCTGAAAACGTTACTCGAATTACATATATTTACATCGACTAAGTATCGTATAATATAATATAATAGAATAATGGAATGAATTTCTATAACTTGGCATATCGATAATAATAAATTGAAATAGAAACTTAATAAAATATAATAAGAAATTAAGATTGTTTTCAAAAAATGTTTTCAAGAAGGCATGGCGGAGTTCTGAAGAGTCGTTAGACCAAGTTTGTGTGTGTGTGTGTGTGTGTGTAAATTGATCAGTAAAACATACATTCATATAACAGTATAAAAATATAAAAACGTATAAACATGTCATTTATTAAGTTGTGATTTTACTGAAAAAAGAGAGCTCGGCTGAGGCTATAATAACGCATTTAACCATTTATTTGATATATTGCGATAAATAACGAGGTTATTATTATTATTATTACTTTTTTATTGTTATTATTATTGTTAAACATCGAGACCACATAAACGGGCATAATGCTTATAATGGATTTTGTTTCTATTTTCTTTTTAATTTTTTTTTCTCAACGGAGGATAAAATTAACGTTTATAACACAAGATAATTTTATGTTGTTTGCGTGTTTAAACGATAGACGTATCTGGCATTTAAATATTTAAATTAATTTTCTTTGGACCTTTAAAATTTTGATCATTATTGGTATTTAGCATTATTCATCATTTTCAAGATCGAATTAATTTAAAAAATATAAATATATAATCATATATCACTTGCTGCAATTATTACCCACTATCATTGGAAAGTAGTAATTTTCCTCTATAATAATAATAATGGTATGAGTTTAAAATAATGAATTTAAAATATTCTGGAAACTATATTAGAACTTGTTCTTCTTTGCAGTATTTAATCTAATAATTGGTTTGCAGCAACTTCCATGTTTCTTTAGCCTTCCTCTTCAATTCTTGATATGAATTACATCCTTGATCCTCTATTATCTGACTTTAGTAGATTCTTCCTGATATTAAGGTCAATGCTTTTTGAAATAAAAATATTTCTTTTCTTATTAAATGCCGCTTTAGCTGGGCATATTCTTTTTATAATTTCCTTTTTGCATCTTCCATCTAAGTTTATAGTGCTACCTAAATATATGAAGTCTTCTACTTGTTCTATAGTTTCACCATCCTTTAATTTTATTCTTGTTTTTATGTTGTTGTATCTACTACATACTAGTATTTTCGTTTTCTTTGTGTTAGTTTTCATATGTAAATCCTTTTCCATCACCTGTTTCAATGTTTCTAAAATCTTTTTTAGATTATTTTCGTTCTCCGCTATTATTGCAATGTCGTCTGCGAATCTCAACATGTCTATTCTGTAACCATTCACCTTTATTCCTAGCTGTATCCTCTCTCTTATAGTATCTATGGCCTCTTGAATATAGCCATTAAATATTAAAGGTGATAATGTATATCCCTGTCTAACACCTTTCTTTATTTTGGACTCATTTTGAATATCTCCTATTTTTATGATTGCTATTTCATTTTTATACAGTTGGTAGAGCAGTTTTCTTTCCGTGGTTGCAATTCCGGCTCTTTTCATCATTTTAAACATTATTTCCCAGTTAACGTTGTCGAATACCTTCTCAATATCAACAAAGGCAATAAACGTTTACTTACCTTTCCGTATTCTTTTCTCCACTATTAATCTTAAAGCCAACATCGCTTGACTCGTACCCATATTTTTTCTAAATCCGAATTGGTCCTTTGATAATGTGTCTTCTATTTTCATAATTAGAACTTGTATGTACAGTTATAATATTTTAAAAATATTTCTGATAATTTTTTTTTTAAATTTTTAATGGAGTTTTTTTTTTCTATTACGAGTATGTACATGCAAGTAAAACGTAACAAGAGCGTTGAAGAATATTCCATTAAAACGAATTATATTTAAAAACCGTTCGCACGTAAATCTAACATTCTCATAAAAAAAAAAAAAAAAAAAAAAAATGCAAATTTATTCAGAAGTAAAAATATGTCAATTATGCTTGCAACATATGAGATGCAATTATTTAATTAAATTTACATTTTTATATTTACTTTTTACATTTTAATAATTATTGAACTATGTATGATATTTTATAACTGTGTAAAAAAAAAAAAAAAAACATAATTAATTTTAAAACTCATAATTGACGTGAGCTTCTTAATTATAGTCAAGTGCTGAAAATGAAAGGTGAAAAACAGCCAAAGAGGTGTTATGAGTTTAAAGTCTTATGGTCAATGGTCCACATATGTAAGTTGAAAACTATAGCTCTAAACGACTGAATCGATTTTAAAGTGGTAGACTTTCGTACAAAAGCTGATACCTATAACTAAAAAGTGCAATGGTTTTTAGTCATTAAATCAAGTGTGGTATTTACAAGTGGTTTATGTTTGATCGGAACGTGCTTTGAGATCTTGCCTTTAATCACAGATAATGATTTCAAATTCGAAATTAAATTTCAATAGTATTAAATATGCTTACAAAGTGCCCTCCCGTTCTCAATAATACAAGTATGTTGATATTTAACTTAACAACTTGAGTAAATGCCTACCATTTATCATATTTGTAATCATAAAACCCTACTTAGTTTAAACATTAAATTAAATAAAAAGTCAAATTAAAAATTTATAGACATGCAACACAAACTTAATCCTTACAATTTATACTCACAGGATCGAAAAACTTAAAAGTTCGTAGGAGACCTCCGGAATGAAGACCTGTCATACTTTCGAGAAGTTGCATAGTGAAAATATAAAATATGGTGTTAAATACTATAACGGTCAACCAGTATATAATATGATATACGTAATATCACCATATAATTTAGAAGCTTTTTCCAGGATACGCAAAATTTCTTCGCACTGTAATCACTTCATCTCCGAGGTCCCAAATTGGTTTTATCGATCCAATGAATATAAACTATTGTTTCGTTGTTGAAGGTTTAAGTTTTGTGGGGGGCTGTCATTAAGATAATAATAGTAATAATAAATTTTAATTCAAGCCATGTACCAACGCATATAGACATACACCTAAAATTAAATTATAAATTATTGTAGTCATTAATACGTCCAACTATAAAAGTATAACAGCTATAAGTCTCAAGTCGAATATCATTATTTCCCCTCGTACCTATTATGTTTTGTTTCTTGATAACAACCAGTTTGACCAAAACTTTTATTTGACTTGCGCATTAATTATTGAAATTTCGTAAAAATAAAAATTAAACACGCTTGTCCGAAGTACGATGTCACTAAAATATAAGAATACAATATATTCCAAACAAATGTTTGGTTATAACGCGTTTTACATCCAGCAATTTACAACGCCATAGTTGCTGCAGAAACGTTAAAACTGTAAAATACGTGAGTTGGTTGCAAATCGAGTGAGCATTCGGCTAGGTTATAAAAGTATACGGTATGTGCACCAAGTTCTGTATTAAAAAAAAAAAAACAAAACTGTTTTCCAAATTTTATCGATATGCGAATTTAGTTGAAAACGTTTCATAATCAACCACAGAACTGTCTGATCAATAAGTTAGATCACGTCAAATTGAGATTATAATGGGTAGATGTGTGTCCAAGCAAAATTAAAATCTGTTTAAGAATATTTTTTTTCTCGTATTTTCTTAAGTCTTGTGTTTGTATAAGCTTATTTTCACCACACTTAAAATATTATAATGATGTACTTTTTTTTACATACAGTGTAGTAACGTAGTGGGCAGGTAGTTTTTGAAAATAACAAAATTCCAGATTTTTTTCTTAAACAACGAAATATTCTTGAAATTTGAACTTTAACAATATTGTTAACACTTATTACTACCAAATCAATAATTTGTGTAACTATAACACCTATTGATAAACAGTATTATGAAGATTGTTGTAACCGTAGATCGATTAATATAAGTGTATTTAATCTAAGCCATATCCGTCAAAATTTTTAACAGCATAACAATTCACCCACGTGTGGGTATTTGTAACGAGTAAAAAAGTTAAGCAATATAATGGTATAAATTCAGTTAATTTATCTTAACGGACTACGTCTTCTTGTTTTAAATTAAATGAACTTTCAATTTAACTAATTTGTTTTCATTAATCAACCATAAATTAACGCGATTTATTTCTAAACCGTTTCAACTGAGTTATTTTGGATTTACCTTTTACACAGTTGTACAGTCTTAGCAAAAAAAAAAAAAAAATATACTAACATATATATTAAATAGTATTGACGTTCTTTTTGGTTTAACCAAACTAAATTTGTCTGAGGTAAATTATTTTATTTTACTTGCTTACTCTTAACTTTTAGTTTAAATTTAACTTTTAAGTTTGCATTAACTTTTTATTTGAACTTGATCAAATCAAATTAATCAACTTAAACTAAAAAATGTTTATTGAAATGCTCACCCTAGACAATTTCAAGTAATGAATCAGTAATGCCACTATAACAATGTCTCTCTCATGCTGCTATTTGTGAGGCTCAATTCAATATACATCGTAAGCTACGGAATGATTGAACGAAACATTTCGAAATTCTTTTTCTCGAGCCATATAAAGATAATCGGAAATTCGTGTGACTTAATCCTTTGTCCCTTTCAGACCCGCGTCATCTGCGCATAGAGCGTTTTAAAATGTATCTTTCTTAAGTCTTGTACACTTTTCTAGTTAGGTGTTGGATTATTACATTTTTGTGATCAACAACAATGTGTCCTGACGATAAAACGTTATATTTTCAAAAGCCGTATGTTAAGCGAAAAGCCTAATATCATTAATAATGTGTAATAAAATGACAACTCGGAGTTTTATCATTGGTACACTTTACACTTTATTGATTCGTCGCAAAATCAATTTGTAATAAGTACTTAAAATTTAAATCACATATTTTTTTTTCAAAGCCCTAAAAAACCGTTGAAATACAGTGTAATGTCTTGTCAACACTATTTTGCTGTCTACATAAACAGCTCCTGTATACGAGGAGACTGGGCCTTTATATTCCACGCGTGTGTAAGTAAGTATTTATGTTTTGTATGAAATGTACTTTATGTGTTTTTGAGCATGTCAATTACGTCGAACATTTTACGATGGTATTGTTTTAAAATTATTTAAATAATAACGATGCGCGTGAACAGTATTATAGTTGTAAATCACCCATTCTCGTGCATACCGGCTGTACAATATATACGTCAGTCGGTATGTAGAAAGCGGCCGTTTTTGTGAAATCTGGGCGAAAATTCGGTGAAAAATTAACAAAAAAAAAAAACATTTGATTTTTCATTTTCCATGTGTGCGCTGTAAAATTAAACACCGTAAACAAACTGTAATCTAGCCATAGAAAAAAAAAGTCTGAAAGGTGTTACAGTCGCTTCACTCGACACTGTTGGTATCGATACGTGGTGACACACTGTAAAATTAAGCCGAAAAACACGAAGCTGCGGCAATAACCGGAGGCGGCGTTTAAAGACGATCGCGGCCGAGTTTTATTGCCGCCGGTGAGACCCGTCCGGATGGGCAATAACGCGGCCCCGATAACGTTATCCCGGCGCCGTTCGAAACGTGTTTAATTTGTCAGCGCGCGGATTACGACCGCTTCCGCTTTCGCTCTCCGCGGGGAACATGACGCGCTTGTAACACCTACTGTGCTGCTGCTCTCCAGCTAACTTTGGCGTAAAAAACGTCTATGATCAAAAGTTTTTGCGATTCACCCCTCGATATTCCCCAAGCGCTTATCTGTTAGTAGCGTCCGTCGAACTGTTCCTCGAGAAAACCTCGGATTCCTCGCGATCCGTGAACCCGCGAAAATGTCTTTTTGAACGTCGATAATCCCCCCAAAAATAGACACAATTTACCCTAAAACTCGCGGGCCCGGCAGATCGGCCGGTGCCGTTCGTTCCACAGCTTCCTGCGGAGTTCCTAGCCAAAAAGCGCGTCGTCGTCCGGTGTTTGTACACATAATATTACAAAAAGCGTATGAGATGTATTTTCTATAATTACGTATAAAAACGGACGCCTTTCACGTGCAGGTCGCCGTTTTGATCCGAAGTTCCGAAGTTATCGTATCTAACTCTGTTTAATGGTGATTGTCTCCGTGCCGTCGATATCAGTATTTATACTGCACTGAACTGTATACACGGAAATCGCGGGATAAAACAATTAATTTTACCTACCAATCAATTGAACCTATCGACTTATCTAGACACGAGCGGGACAATCACGAATGAAAAATGATAGTATGTTTTCGTTCCGTGAAAAGTACCCGATGTGCTAAATCTCGATAAAATCATTATTTTTCATAAGAAAAGTATAAAAATTGTTTCATCCGCGACTGCCCTTAAATTATATTGGCGACAAGTATTTGTGTGTTTAAAGTGAGAGATACGCAGAGCCCATGGATTTATAATGTCTTTATGGTCCGGACACAAAATCCCCTGTCTTGGTTCTTTTCGCGGAAAAGCCGATGTAAAATCTACGTATCGACGAAACGAAATCAAAAACAACCACTCAAATCCAAAGTTAGGTATTAGTTGTTAGTATAATATCAAAACGGAATAAAATGACTGTGTCTCCTAGGGGTCCTTTTTTATGAGTATCAAAAGTATACTAAAATCTACATTATAGAAACCCATCATAAAGATATCATACAACTTCCACGTGTCTAGTCAATATTGTGCTACTCTCATCGCGTTATGGATTTAATGATTTTACATCGGTTTCTCCGTGAAAAGAATCAACATCGATTTCTTTCACTATGCACCTTTCATACAGGAAGTTCTTTTGCTCTTTTGATACGATTGACATTGCTCTTTTTTTATGTTACTTGATTTCGGTAAGCATTAGCTGCAATAATGGACGCTAGTGTCTATATCGATTCACCAAACCGCTCGAATGGACTCGATCAGGGGTGGATACTGGATATAATAGGCACTGCAAACAATGCGGGACGGATGGGGTGAAAAAATTTGGAGAACCGGTAAAGTGTATAATGATATAAATATTACATTTGAATTAAATATATTAAAATAAAGTATAAGAAAACGTGCCATTTTGCCATCGAGCATGGATTATTTCAACCATTTCGATACCTATATAATTGGTTTATACTATTGCACTGATGTCGGTATCTTTGGTCGACATTGTATGCTACATTTTTTAAACTAGCAATGTTTTGAGCCTAAACGACTCAAAGAACTGGCTCAGATTCGTTATTTTTGTGAACCATGATTAAACATTGCTTTTAAATTTAAAGTAAAACTTTTTAACAACACCATACAAAGTTGTGCTCGGCCGGCCACCTTTTGCTGTAACAGCGTTCTTCTATTTATTCAAACATAATATTATATTGGTCTCATGTCTAAAGTAAACGTAATATTGAGCCCGTAGAATCTGGTACAGACATGTAGACGACTGAAAAACCTTTATTTGTAATTTGTGTATGCAACTAAAATATATTTACCTTGCACCAAAAACAGGAAATAATATTTCATTCCTGTTTTTGGGGGAAGCACAAAGACGAGTATTAAAGAAATTTTCCATTACAAAGCATAATGTAACTTCGAAACAGATGTTTCCTTAAAATATAAATACTTGTTGAATTATTCATACAAATATATTTAAAATGTTTTTTTTTTTTCTTACATTTGCATTAATTTTTGTTTAGTTACACTGTATATGTATAATGTGTTTTTCTTTTTTTTTTTAATAACACGTAAGTATAGATAATAAAAATAAAGTGGTTAAGTTATAGCCGTTACTTACTGGTGAATTCTTTAATATTACAGAAGTTACGAACAATATTTATTTAATCCTATCAAAAAAAAGTCTTTGTAAATAAGTATATGAAAATAATTTACGCTTTAAAAAAAAAAAAAAAGTTGTTGAGTTTTTAACGGTATTTTAGTGAGATAAAATAGTTTCACGAATAATATGCATAATTGTGTAAGTGACAATACCCGGTAATGCTCCATAAAGGAAAAATCAGGAAAACATTTTGAGTATTTTTCACCTCTATACTAAAAAGAAAATTAAAAAGTTAATGACTTTTATAATTTATTCAGTCCACGATTTTACTCTAATAAGCCACGTATTTTCAAAAAGTTTGCTGTCAATGAGATGATGTTATAATGGTAAAAATAAAAAAAATCATGTTTTTTCAGTGAAAAATCAAATATGATATTTGTAATGAAAGTTTTAGTAAAAAAAAAAAAAAAAAATCAAACTAATTCAGTAATTTACAGGTACTCATTAGTTTATGTTGATCGTTTAAATTTCTGATGTGTATTAAAACAAAATAATACTATCATCATCCGAATTAACATTTGTTCGCGTGTTAAGTAATCCGAGTCTCAAAACCATGTTAATTTAAACAATCGTATTTATACGGCGCAGATTTTGTTTTTACACTCGGTCGTTACAGTTTATATAGCGTCATAAAAAATTGTCAGACGGTGAATGATTTGTTTTTTTAAAGTTTGTAAGAAGCATTAACATTCTTATTTAGATCGAAAAATCATAAACGATTTTGTAAGCAATAATGTACAATAAGTTTAAACCCGTTGAAAATCGTTTTTTAAAACTTCACGATTGACACGTGAGTTACAATTTTTGGATTAGGTTCAATTTAGCAATGAAAAAACAGCATTATTACAAACGTAGGACATGAAGTTAACGCACGATCCACGATCTCTTCTTTTATGATGATTACATTCGTTTTAGGTAACACGGTGTCGAAAACATGGCACACGAATAGATGTCATGAGAGTTTGTTGATATTATTAAACGAAGTCAATTAATTTTTCAATATCTAATAATAAATACCATTTCACGTGAGACTTATTGTTATTTGCTTTGATATGAACGGATAGGTTCAACACAAATATACATACTAACAAAAATTAATACCTACAGTGTGTGTATGTGTTGTATATGAAATGTTGGTTTGACACTGTGTTTAATATGCAAGACAATATTATTAAGAAAACCGCCATCACGAAACGCAACAGTAATAACTGTTTGACGGATCGAAATGCATAAATTTTATACTAAGACTAACGAGACCTACCTAATAGATTTTCAACGGGTTTAAACTTATTGCACATTATTGCTTACAAAATCGTTTATGATTTTTCGACCTAAGTAAGAATGTTAATTATGCTGCAATAAGTAAATGCAATTTTATTTTATGGTTATATTTTAATGTCGCTCGTCGAGCAAAACCGGCAAGTACGTTAAACGCGTGGAAACGTGACGTTTTCGAATTTTCTCCGGCTGTCATAAGTCCGTCACAACCGGGAGAGGGCGTCGTTTCCAGTTGAAATTTTCGCGCGTGGAAAGAATAACAATTACCATGGAATTTTCACGACGCTTCAAAAGAACGGCACGAGCTTATACGAGTTCGTATAGTATCTTAGGACAGAAACGTTTCATCGCGTTTTGAAATATTTCACTCAGTGTTGAAACGTTTCACAAATTCGTGTACTATTGATTTGTTAAAAATATTATGGCTGATATGCCAGCTAAATACAGCAGATAAAAATAAAATATAAATTGGTATTTTCTGTCGTGTTATTATTTGAAAATATTGTTTGTTCTTTTAATCCGTTTTAAATTTGTAGTGTCACTCGTTAGTTGTTTGCTACTTTAACTTTGAACAAAATTGTAAATGCGTGCTGTAGCGTTACAAAAGTTTTTCGTCATCATTTATTTTTAATTTTTGACGTACCTACCGTTTTTACCTGTACGGAATTTAAAAGCGCCGCGT
This sequence comes from Hormaphis cornu, assembly GCA_017140985.1. NCBI lineage: Eukaryota > Metazoa > Arthropoda > Insecta > Hemiptera > Hormaphididae > Hormaphis > Hormaphis cornu. The sequence goes on along the minus strand of CM029358.1, from coordinate 35,988,242 downwards.
AAAAATATCGTGGACCGCAGACGGAACTTAGTCCGAGCGGTTTATTTTGTTTTTTTAACACGATCGTCCAATTTTCGCGGTGTCTGCGCATAATTTCGTAACGACCATAATTTTCAATTTAGAATCTCCAAGAACCTCTGCGTACAATCTGTAATGTTTTATACTAGCCGTAATTTCGAAAATCATAAAAATCTTTTCGCATTGAAACGATGTCGTTTCGTTGTGTAATTTTTTTTTAAAATAACTTTTTTAAAAACGTGTGACGATTGATCGATACGTTTAGTTGTCGGATGAACGACGGTCGTGATAAGAAGCTTAGTCGAAAAAACTACGATATTGTAAGTGTAGTACGCGTATTTTTTATGATTTACTCGCTTCGATCGTAACGACGCACTTATAGATTATTCATAGTTTTAAATTAGCGACCGATTCCACTACACAGCAGTGACCAATATCGTGTTCAATTTTTTTTTGTCACGAAACATGTGCAGTACGTTTTAACGAAATTTTCAAACGCCGAAATAACGCGTAAACAGATCGCTCTCGGGGCTCCCGTCCCACGACGAACGAACCATACGGGACATGTATACATACGTACATGTACTGTTTAAAGTGGACGAGAAAACGCGATTAATTTTCTTTCGATTCGCCACACCGCCGTTGTCGCGTGTACATCGCACGCACGCGCGAACGATCGTCGTCGCGACACACGAAATAAGGTTATTTAATTAACGCGGCCGAACAACAACGATAACGTTTTATTTTCCTCTCGCCGTCGAATTTATTTACGTACGACTCGAGAGGTTGGTAGGTGGGTAAGTGGGTAGGTGGGTAGGTGGGTAGGTGGGTAGGTACGACCGGAGTTTCTCGCAATAAAAATTGGCCGGCAGGAAAATAAAACGCGTCGTTTCGCGGGCCACATCCGGACGGAGGACGTCAACATTTCGTTTGTCACGATGATGATGCGCGATTACAATATTACGCGCACTGTCGTCGTTATTATTATAGCTGAAGGGTCGATCGACTTGGCGCACGATTTTTTTTATCGCTCGAGACGAACGTGTTTGATTCTGTTGAGAGAGCGCGTTGAAGAACGAACAAGAAAGGTCTTTGGTGGTTTTTTCTTTTCGTCGTCGAGTACACGTTCGATTTTTCACGCACAACATCAGGCGTAACGGCGTGACGATTGCGGCGTTGGACGTTTTTTTATTTTCAGGGAACACACCTAACGACATTTTTCAATAGAAATAAAAAAGAAAAAAAAAGCGATCGAAAATAAAATGAAAGTCTTTAAAAAAAACCAACGACAATCGCACATTTTTGGCAGGCCCGTTACGTTATTTAGTCTTACGCGTTCTCGATTTTCGTGTTTTTCTCGCACCAGTTCGTGCGCGAAAAATAATAAACGAATCGGGTACGGTGTTTCAAACACAACAGAGTTTAAACAGAAATATTCTTTGTTCAGACCGTATCGGTGTTTAAACGATTATCATAAGTGTGAAAACTGTACCACGATCGAAATAATAGAACTTGCAATCACTGCAACAGTGAATGATATTTTTTTAAATCGTTTTTCGTTCACAGCTGACCATATGATTTTCGCATTTTGTCCGTACAATTAATTGTTTAACTTGTAGTGTCCGAATTTAATTTTACGTTGGCACAAAATACCGAGATCAATTGTACACATTTAAATACTTCGTGTTGTTAACTTTTTGACGAGGTATAACGTAACTAATACGCACAATAGAAGAAAATGATTCTAGATTTTATTTCAATACTCCGAGAATACATTTTTTTTTTTTATACAATTTTAGAGTAGGACGATATGTTTCCACGCATGTTCGATCTTGGCGATTTCGATCAAATCCTCAAATCAACTTGAAAATAAACCGGCAGTACATAGGTGATTCTCTCACTTGTTTGTATTGCATTTTTCTGGCATGTAAATATAACATTCGAAGACAAGACACGTACAACGGATAAAACGACGATTGTAACAATCTACACGCGCTTACTTTTTGGTGGGCGTCTTTCTGCGAAACGTGAGTGTATAAAATAAGAACTGCAGTCGGCAATAACCGAAAAATTGGCTATCCAGGTAAACGACACAGGTGTATAATAATTTTTAGCCGCTTTTAACAATCCGAAACGAGTCCTCGGAATGATCGCATGATGCAGTTTTCAGGTGCGGGTGTTTTAAACGACGGTAATTATACGTTCATCGAAACGGTGAAAAAGTATTTTAACGATTGACAATTTAACGTTTTTTTTTTAGAACAACATAACAAAATTGCTGTTGATCGACTTTGTAACACGCGGTGACGTGAATATTAAACGACCATACTAAAAACAGTTATAGTTTAACAAATCCATAACAGATGTTTTATGAAAAACAATATATTCTGTTGGTAAGTTCCAAGTTTTTCTTTTCTTAGTAGTACCTGACTGTTTGGATGTTGAATGTGTTTAAGCAATCAAAGTATTTGTAAATTATGCAAAAAAACATGCAAATCAACGCAATAGTTAAAATAGTCTAAAGTATCGTGTTTATTTTTGCTGTTTTTATACATTTTTGGAAGTACAAAAAAAATGTAGATATGACACATTTTTCAATCCGTAATGATAACCGTGGTATATTTATATATTATAATATAATATACCGCTAAAAAATATTCAATTATCTAGCTTGTACGATTTATTTTCGTATTTCAACATCAATAACGTTTATTGTATTGTATTTTTATTCAGTTTACGAAAGAAATAAGAATTGACTTTCTAGAAATTTTATTGAACATTTAACGCGCAGAAAAATTAAACCAGATGTCGAAAGATATAAAACAGGCGCATTAAATTCAGAAACAAGCGTTACAGTTGCAGTTTGTTGAACAATTTTTACTGTAAGCACTTTCAGTTTGAACATATTTCCAAACAGCATTGTTGGACAAGCATAAAAACGAACGGTTATTTATTTATTTTTTTTTTTTTTTACTGTCTTTGTGTCGTTATTTTTGATATAATTCTGGATTGCAGAAAGTTAATTGATTTTAATGTTTTTGTTTGTTTTTTTTTATTGTTATTAGAAAAAATTCCTCGCGTATTTCCTCGCGTAGTACTCATCACGTAGGTATGTTGTAAACAAAAACTCGGAGGTATTTAAATGTGATCGCATCGTGCAATAAGCGTAACGGCTTCGATAAAAGTTTTCCACTATAACAGTGCCCGTCTTAAGTAAAGACAGTGCTAACAACAGTAGAGATTTCAAGTATTAACAACTTACCGTCCGATTGCCTAGATTCTTGACTCTGCAATGCAAATACGCAGTTCTGCCGACTAATCCCGTAATGTTATTGGGAACGGTTTTGTCGAACACCGGACCGACGACTGGCGGTGGAATATCTTGTAAAAACTCTTGTAAGAATTTTCTAGACGCTGTAGAATCTGTAAACGAAAACACGTCACAATAGTTAGTCGCTATCGCAGAACAAAATAAATCCGGGATCACTCCAGGACCTAGGTCGTGGCGGGTAGTTTGTAACGGAGTGGCGACAACGCTTTGGGTGGGTCACTGGTCCGGATGTTTCGGTTCAAGCGCATATCTGAAAGCTGCGACGAAAAAACGGTTCTGAGCGAGCTCGGTTACCTAGTAGTATACGTCCTGGCAGAAACCAAATTAGTCAGAAATCAAAACGACACCGTTTTATCGATACTTTTCTTATGCGCGTCTTTACAATCTACTGGGCAGATTTCAGCACGATGACCGTCAACATTCAACGGAAACTAGACTGATGTAAAAAGCGCGTGACACAAACACGGCGTTTGTCCGGTGGCGGAAAATTTGAAAGAATCGTGTGAAAAATGGTTTCAATTATATTGTGTTTTGAAATTCGTTCCGGTTTTCGGTGACCGGACCTCACCTGTTGAGGATATATTATGATAAATTAAACTTCCATTTTTCGTTTACGAAATGTTAGACGGTTTCTCTTGACTTAGCTTAAAATGATTCGAATCAATGTTTCCACGTACCTATTCTTAGAGTACAATTTAACGCTCGACAAAAATATGAAGTTCTCGAAATGTATATCTGTAACACACGTGTAAGTCGCAACTTGTGGAAAATTATACGAATATTTCCCGCAAGTTCGTATTGCAATAAGTACCTATTGTCAGAGTTCAACAAAATATTTCGTTTAGAGGGTGGCTGGTGCCAGTAACGTGCGCAAGGGGGTCGGTTGATATATCCCCCCAGTGCTTCTTGTGGTTTTTTTTTAAAGATCCATAACCAGCTAGACATTGGCTAATGTTAAAAATCCATCCGTCCGAATAAAATGTAATGTAAAAACGATACAAGTAAGTATTAGTTGACAACGATAAAACAAACTGATGTCGAATTTGAATTCGTTCGTACACGTGTCGTACGGCATAATATACGTAGTAATACGTATTATCTTATTTTCCGTTTCCACGTATGTTTCACCTATAGTGTTTATTAGCACTTGGTCCTTCCGCGAAACACATTTGAGAGTCGAAACTAAAGAAAATGTAACGAACCCAAACGGTTGTTTTCGGATAACAACTCGGGGCCTTAGCGGGTCCCGTTGCCAATTATCGTGTCGTTACCGAGAGTGAAATTGGTGAGAAACGGGTGCATCATTCTTAACATCCTCTCCATTTGGAAATTTCTGGCCACTCGATTGCTGACTCTCGACAGTACACGGTGTCACGTCCGGTTTCAGTTAAACTATTCGGCGATCGTGGATAGGGAATTTCGGCGGGGTGTATTTCCGTTAAAAACCAGACGTGAGCTTTCTCTGGGACGGTTATAGGTATCGAAATTGAAAACTCGCGAACTCAAATTTGCAAACACCAGTCTGCTTGTTTCGGGGGCTGGGGTATCGATATTCACGGGACGCTCTGTCTCCCGACGTAATCGCCACTTTTCAGCCGCTCGGAATGAACAATGCCAATATTGTTAAACGAGACGTCGACGTCGAACGTCAACGAACGAGCGCGACTCGGACGAGTTGAAAATACCGAAATAATTTTTTTTTTTTGACAGTTTTCTTACACATCGTATAACATCCACGATATTGTATTGTGCCGTAAGATTCGCAAAGACCGGGGAACGCGAACGGAATTTACAATGGCGGTGAATCGGCGGAGATGATTGAGGGGCGTCGCGGCGAAAACGGGGTAGGCGCGTACAGGTGTTAAAAGTTCGACCTGACGACAAACGCTCGCGCGGCCGAGTTGATAATTCCGTTAATTCCCCGACGCAGAAGTTATCTCGCGGCGCGTACGTTGAATATTAAAAAGATTTCGGCGGTGTCGACGGCGGCCGCGATCTGGCGGATCTCGTACTTGTATTGTATTTTATCGTACGACGATAACAATAGTAATTATTGTTTATTTCGCGACACACTTCTCGCGGCTTGTCATTAAAAATTCTGGTGCAGATCTGGTGCGGTTGACGCGCGCGATTCGACGAAACCGAAGACGAGTGATTGCAACGATACATCGATTTCGGCCGTTCTCCGGCGGCTTGAAAGGCGTCGACGGATTGTTATGTTTTGTTCAAAGCTGCAGTTGGTATATGACGCGTACGCTCAAAACCAGCGGTTTCCAATCGGTACGAAGACATCTACAGCTTATTTGCTACTTATTACGTGTTGGTCCGTTTTTATCTTGGTAACCACTTAATTTTCAATTTTCGCAAACCAAAATTTTTCGGTCGACTGTACCACAATAATAATTTTGTGACAGTGTAGAAAAACTGTTTGGTTAAAAATGATCGGCGCGTCATTTCTTGAATTTTTTTTATTATTATTTTACTCGTTCTACGGCGCGAATTGTACAAACGGAGATTTTTTCCAAACCATAAAAATACGATAATAGCGCGTCGATCAGTACCGAGAATAATATACAGGTAAAATAGTATTGACCCGGTATAAAAATGCACGTCGGAACGAAAAAAAAACTTCATTTGAAAGAACAGAATTAGGAATAAGAATGTAAATTCTATTTCTATCCGACTCGAATGCATAAGCCCATCACTTTGTATTGTATGTAAAGTGTGTGTGTCCCTTACAAACCTTTTTCACTCTATGCAAAAACCGAACGGTTCACCTAAGGCGTATACGGCGTAATCCCATTTCGTTACGTTCTATATTCCCTTGGGACGGACCGGTCGTTTGGCAAACGTTTATTTTCAATATTTTTTTTTATTTCGCTGTATCGGTCATAGGTTTTTTTTTTTAGTAGTTGGATTTACACCAGGTAGGATACACGAAAATCGCACCCTGAGATATTCCCACGCACGGGATCAAACGTAAATTCAATATGATCAGCAAGTATATATAAAGCTTAAGTTCGGCAAATACGGTTTTGTGTAAGAACGTAAGTTTCAAAAACGTACTGTTAATACGAGGTCTTTCGAAGAGGAGAACGAACCGAACCTTATCTTTGTTAATTTGTGCTTAGCTAATACTGGATTGATTAAACTAAGAGCAACACGCATTATAATTAATATCCGAAAGAGTGATGACAAAAAAACACATATTCAATCCATAACGTCATAAAATCTTGAATCTCGATCAAACAAGCATCGAACAAGCGCGAATGGGATTATCAAAATATATTAGCGAGGTAGTAATCAAAACAATTATATTGAAATAAATTAATTTTAGAAGACATGATTTTTTACCCAATTGAAGACACCACTCGTTTATTAAAATTATTGCGAATAATTATCTAATTACGAATGCAAATTAGAATAATTTAATTTATTATTGTTAAGGTACGCTCAGTAAGTTCATGATTTTTTTTAAGTATAAAATTTATTTGTTTTTTTTTTTTTTTTAGTAATTCAGTTTTTGTAATTTACAATGGTCAATCAAAAAATATAAATTGAATTTTTTTTTTTCATACGTAGACACCTATATCACCCATTTTAAGCTGTTGATGTAAACATGATTATTTTTTAATGTACCTGAAGCGTTTAAAATACAATTCCAAACACTTTCATCTTTATTGCATGGTAAAATAACAGAAAATAAAATGCATGTGCGAGAAAAACATAGGTTTATTCAGTTTGTTTTTCGTGTAGTATAATGATTGTCAACTATAGTTTTAAAACATTTCAGTGCACAGTGTTTATGCGATATTTACTGTGATAAGAAATAAGACAGTCGAATCGATTGAAAAATACATCATCATTCACTTATAGTATTAATAGTAATTGTATCAACGGTCCAAATGAAGATGTTTTGATATGCACCAATACATTTAGTTATAAAAATTAGAGCCTTTTTTAAAAATTTCTAACGCTCTTTATGGTAAATTAAAAGTGTTAGAAAAAATAAAAGTTTCACATAATTATTCATGTTGTTGATAATATTGTTTTCCAATTAATTCAAAGTGCAATTCATATTTTGGTTCGCTACATTCAGTTTGGCTTTAGTTTATACAGCTACAGGCGGTGTTTCTCTGTATCGGATAATATCAATAAAACTATTCATCGAGTATTATCGACATCCAACGGCGTGAATCAAAATTTTAGCACGTACGTTAAGACTCGAGTGTAGTTTGCAAACGATAGCTATACTTTAGACACATACGGACCCCGATCTCATTGGAAATTAACTTCTAACGATGCGCGTGAGCAATAAAAATGGAATAGACTTTATATTATTATATTGTTGTACCTACCTACCTACTATATATGAAGAAAATCGATGTGTCGGCAGTTTCATGATAGGTGTTTTCATCAAAGTGAATTCACGGTGCTGAATATAAATGTTCTGAAATTGACATTGGGTTAAGTAGTCCGCTGTAGTTGAATGCGTGCTGAATAAAACACGTATCCGCGAAATAACGCGTGGAGCGATACGCTCGAAACCTATCAAAATAGAAATGAACGGAAAACGTGGGTGTTTTTTATTTAAGAAAATTCTTAGTAAACGACCTCATTACGAATCACTAACCAAGACTCGATTTTTATTTCGGATTAAATACATTTTTAGAATAGGAATTCAAGGATTTCTTTTAAAGTTATCTCATTTTAATTGTTTAAATATAGCCTTGACCATAAAACTGTTTGTTTGAGCTTCGCCAGTATTAAAATTAGGATGAAAACAAACATTTATATCGATTTTTTACACGCAGCAAAAAATAAATGTACGCGTCTGCTCTGTTCTGGTCATTTAACTATTTGTACTCTGATCGACTGGCATCGATTTCATAAAAATAATTTTAATTTTACTGAACTATAGTACACGAATGATCCTTTGCAGCATTACATAGAAAAGACAAATAAAAATTTTTTAAAAGTATTATATAAACCTAGAAAAAAAATCATACTAACTAATTTTACTATAATTTTTATGTTTATAATTTAAATTTCCATACTTCATTTAAAATGATTAATGATACATAGACATTTTCACATAAATGTTATTAACAAAATATAACATTTATAGCGTTTATTACCTTAATAGTTTTAATTTGTAACAAACAAATTGAGTTTTATTTACGAATAGCTTCTCTTTTATATTCACAGTTAACTGAAGTGATTCAGATATAATTTTAAGCTCATGATATGATCATATTTTCCATGTTTGCGTTTCGTTAATTACGGTTTATGTTAAACTTCTGTACAGCGAAATTCATATTTGGTTTTAATAAAATAAATTTTAAAGTAAATTATCAAATAAAGACAGATTTCAAAAGATAATTTTTATAATAGTACTAGTTCAACGTACCTACTATATTTGTATGTTTTTCGATGTGATTTGTTACTAAATAAATGTATGACCTTTTGCTAATAATTAAATGTGAAAAACAATCGATTAAAAAATCATAGGTATTATGTTTTCTATAAAATGTGTACATCTAATTAAATAGTAATTTAATAAAAGCAGTAATTACTGTTGGTTATTTAATAATATGGTATAGGAACTCAGTAATGTAATTAAGTGTATTTTAATTAGATTAAGGAAAAAACGTTCAATTCAGCTAAAAGTTATCCAAAAAAATTGTTTGTTTTTCACGCTTATTTTATAAACATGATTACAACATAATCGAGTGTGTAAAACAATATATTAAATACGCCAACGAGATCGTTCATAAATCAAAATTAATTATTTTAATTACCTATTCAAAATTTACAGATGAGATGCGGGATAGCCTTTAAATTAATTACACTTACTTCAAGTATACGTTATCGTCACTTAACTCAACAAACCTAATAAATTGGATTAAGATTTGTTTTAAAAATAAATAAAAAAAACTCTACTGTCTAAAAATAAAAATAAAAGCGTAAATATTAAGAGAATCGTAGATAAATACATATTTTCAAATAATTACTTTAAGCACAGTTAAGTATACCGATCGCAAAAGTACAAAAATAGTAGAACGTTTTCATTGGCTATTTTAGATTCTGAGCGTAGCTAATAGTTTATTAAAATGCGCGTATTCGTTTCTATCTCAAACAAGGTAACATCTAAACATAATGTAAATTAGTTATTTTAATTTTAATTGAATCGTGTATTTTATAAGAATTATAATTATTTACTGTACTTAAATTAATATATTTGAGAATCATAATAAAATTCCTACTAAAATGTTAGCGTCAAATAAGTTTATTTACGTGGGTACTCGCAAAAATGAACAAAAACTCTGTGGGAAGAAAAATAAAAGAGACGACAGTACGATAGAAAAGACCAGGACGGTGGACTGAATGTTTTAGAGTATATTTAAGTGACCGATTGTTGGAAACCGCATTATATCAGTCCAAATAACTATCGTTCAACTAATAGTAAACAGTCTAAATGAGAAAGGACCTTTTTTGAAACAAATAAATTTTAAAGAGACAAATGATACAAAATATAAGATGGGTGTAACTACAATACTTATGTTATTACGAAGATTTTTCTCGTTTTAAATGTAAATGTCATGATTCAATTTTGTTGTTGAGTACTATGTTAATTTTAGGTAAGTTTGCGATGGTTTAAATGTGTGAAACTCGTTTATTTTTGTGCTCTTAGTAAACTATTTGGAAATTTTTTTCAAAAACGGATATTTTTTAAGTCGTTATATTTTACCTTAGAAAAAAAAAATGTTTAGTTGAAAATCAAAATGCAATTTTTTCATTAAACCAAATTAATGAACTAAAAGAAAAAAAAAAAAAAAAAATTATAGAAATCTATACGTCGACGTCCCCGTTTGTCCGTTTCGGCCCATCGTAATACGCAATTATTTAGCGTGGACTACTAGAGGAATTAATAGGTGTAATTCGACAATCACGTAGATACAATCTCGAAACGTCATGATGGGAGCATTTTAAAATGTTTGCCTCCTCAAATATTAAATATTATCGTTATTGTTCTATAAGTGTTGTTATTTGTGCACTTTTTGTTTCACTGTAAATCTTTGAGCTCTAATATTGTATACGTGTTATTTTTACCGCCAACTAATAATTACGTTGAAAGCTACGTTATACTATGTAAAAGCAGCGCCTGACCCATCGTTCCGTCTAAAAGTACCACGGTTTCGGCCACGTAATCGCTGTTGAAAAAGTAAAAACAAGAAAACTTTTAACGATTACAGTTTCACCGACACTTCTGTAGGTAACTATACTATACTATGTACACTCAAATTGGCCCTCGGAACAATGGCCGACACCGGAACTGCAGGTGGGATATGCGGCAACGGCGTATCTCATCGGGGATGATGTCGGGTGAAGGATCGCGGTGGAGGATGTGGCGAGGATAAGATCGCCGTGAGATAAAGTCGTTTCGTAAAATAGGAAAAGTTTCGGGAAGCACCGCCGAACAAACGACCGTTCGAGGGACACAATTGTCATGTAATTACACGGTCGAGAAAAACGCACGCGGTTCTTAAATTACCCATTGACACTTGTCTACATTTTGTTCGAGTGAAACGATAGTTTTTTCGTCTTGCAAACATTCTCGCTGGTTTACCGTGAATGTGGTATACTCGAACAAACTTTAGAGACTTTAGATCGATAATTTTCACCCGTATTTTCGATAAAATTATGATTATTTCGGATTATCACTGTACCTACATATGTGTTAATTTTTTGAAAAAGTAGGTATTTTCGAAACCATAATTCTTTTTCCATCTTGTCTCTCAGAGCTAGAATCAACATTCTAAATTAAAATATCATTGTAACCTTTACCTAATTTTGAAACTTTTTTTGTCGTAGTATTTATAACGTTTGTTTTGTAAAACGCATTGAGTTTTCCCTCGTTATATCCAGTCGATGTATTAATATTTTCAGATCAAACTTTAGAATTATTTTGAAAATTTTACAATCAAAATAATTTTTTGACAGTTATACACTTCACGTCGAATTTAGTTTAAAACTTTATCATTCAAATAGGCATGCATTTAAAATGTAAACGTACCGTTTACGTATAGAGTAGTAGTGTGCTAGTGGTACGCTATTGTTTACCAACCCTGTATAATAATTAATAATAAATCACTCGGATTCACGTAAATATTTAATCAAGTAATACGAACGAAATCATGACGGTTTTAATTGTATCAAATCTATTATTTAATGTTTTCAGTCATGATTGAATTTGGATTTATTATTTAGTTTGAAATAGTTCTTTAAACATCAACCAAATTCGTGTGGCTGCTGATATACATCATGTACGAATATGTAATGCATAATTGAGTTTTAATCGTAATATCACGATTTAAAAAAAAATAATATACAAAAATTACTTTAATTCAGTAGTAGATTTATATACGACACACCCATAGAAGATGTCTACAAGGATTATTATGCCTATAACGTACGTCTGTCTGATCGTTTTCTCCATAATCCTTAGAAAGGCAATAAGAGACCCGTCATTTTCAGTAAACTTTTCCGTTGCAGAGGGTTCTAGACTTTCCGGTGTCATGTATGACGTTATTTCGAAAACCTAAAATTTAACCCGAGTGTTGGTTCTATGGTATTTATCAATACATTCAATCAAAGTTTTGTATAGAAAATGTTTAAATCTACCTAATAAAAAAAAAAACAAAGGAAAAAATCGGGTCATAATTAATTAAATAAAATTCTTAAACGAATTTTAATGTATCTAGTTCCGCAAGTGTAACTTGTATATTCCAAGTTAAAAAAATACTTTGTCATTTACCGCTTTTTGTATTTGAAAATCCTAAACAAAAACCACGCAAAAGTTACCAACTGTAATCCTTTCGCGTAAAATTGTTATGAACGATTTTAATTACGTCGATACTAATTAATCGATTGTTGAAAATTTTTAAAACAAAAAAACAATTTTTAGCTATAAATGTCAAATATTTATTGGACAAGCGCTAAAAAAATAAAACCAAAAATTACATTTTTCCACGGTTTAAATATAATATAATAGTATATTCTTGTTGTCAAATTTTAAATATCTAGTATGAATTTGTAACGTTTGAGGGAAAAAATCGCTTTAATACATACCGCGAAAAAAAAATACGTAATTTAAAGACAAGTGAAAGTTTGGCCCCGTCTATTATCTAAAGGTGTGATGCTTGTTCGAACTGCATCTCTGCTTCGGGTGGATCGGCGATGTGGAAGTTTAAATAAGACGCATTTGCAATGCGCAATCAATGTGGATTACGTACAAAAATCACGATTCTAGCGAGCCTATTCTGAGTGAAACTCTCAACAAGTTCTAAATTTTTAAGTAAAATACTCTGCTCGATTTTTTCCTAATCTCTTATCTGCACGCGTTTTAAATCTATCCGTTTCGATAACGCGTATATGAATAAATCATAATATATATACATATTGGTCGAAAATAAAATATTAAAAACTGAAAAAACAAAGTATTATATTTCGGTTCACTTTCGCGTCTTTTTCGCGCAGGAATGTCATCTAACTATGTCGGACCACTTTTTATAGCCGAAAAAATTTAAAAAGTGCATGAACCCAACACTGTACTCCAGTGAATACACCCACTTGGCGACGGTAATCAATAGAATTGTCAACGAAATACCCGTATGTTCGTTGAGTTCAAACGGCCATTTTGATGTGGCCAATATACCATAATATGTTTAGCGTCTCATGTATTAGCTCACGGTACTAATATTTTTCGTCAAATCAATTACAATCGGCCGATTTTCTCGTACAGTCTAAACAGCTGCCGCCAACGACCGGTGCACTCTGTACGACGAGTTGACATTTACAACTCCGTATACACAATCAATTCGATAAAACGCGACGCTCGGTGTACAAACTCTGCGTTTGTGCGTTGGCAGACGTTAAAGAGGTTTTTTTTTTTGGAAAAAAATCGTATTATTAAAGAGAAAAAAGAGTAAACGGAAAGTGAATTCGCCGTATGGAAATTGATAGCGACGCATTTGCGAGGGTCGAACGTTTTACGAAAATGCGGTCGCCTCCCCGTTTTTTTTTTTTTATTCCACGCAAAACGGCCGCGCGTGCCTGCGGACGACTCGGCCCAGACGCGGCGTGACAAATCTGTCGGACGATTTTTCGCGAAATCCTTCGTCGCCGTCGCATAATCTAATATATTATAATAATAATAATATTGTTCGGGTATACCAGTGTACGTGCAGACACAACGGCGCGCACCCGTGAAACATGCACAGACCCGCGTAATAATAATAATAATATGTGCTTGGTAGGCGTAAATTGTTGTTGTGTACAATATGATAAATCTACACCGACTTCGAGCTTCGTCAACAACGCCATCGCCTTTTTTTTTTGTCGTCGCCGAGCTGTGGTAAAATATGTCCTCGTCGATGGGATCACCGGATGAGTATTTGGGGCGTGCAAGGTACGCGCGCCGTTTCGGGCGCAGGGTCTAGAAATTTATCAAAAAAATACCGTGTAAAAATATGGAAATATTAACGAAGAAATTTCAATGAACCTCGTGGATGACGGGCGACGACTGTATTGTTTTTTTTTTCAACTTTTCGTACAGAAGAAACGCTCGGATTTCGAAAGACGGCGGTGACTTTTCAAAAAAGGTCGCACTTCGGATGAAGCTTATTTCGAAAATTTTGCTTTCCAAAAATAATCGTGAATTTGGCACAAAAAAAAATTGAAATTTTCAGGTTTGACGTTTTTGGGTAGATTCAATCGTTACGTCGATTGCCACAAACGAATTGGCATTTTAGCATTGAATTTTATTTCAAGTAATTTTAGATGTTTTGATTGTTTTCTAGACTGTGTGTCAAATCCGTCGTCAGAACAACTCACGTTATGAAAAGTCATTACTTGTCGTTTTCAAACTCTTACGCTCTAAATTAATTTAAAACGTTATAAAAAAGTTTTTGCTAAGTATAATGTACTATTTTTTTTTGATCTTTTTCATTTTCACCCAGGACTAATTAGATTAGATAGCTCGCTCAGAATGGTTTTTTTTTTCGAATGCAATTATTTATCGCTGCTTTTAGATACAAAATTGTACGGATAAACCACATCTTTGAAACCAACGACCCACCCAAAGCGTAGTCGCTACTGCACCTTTACCGTGGTACCGTTCTTTTTTAATTTTATACGAAATCGGGTCAAACTCATTTATTTAGTCAGCTAGGGAGACGCACGAAGCTTAAGCCACTAAAACCATTAATGGCCCCGAGATATGTTTCCAATGTTTTTTCCGAAAATAGGCTTTTTACATAAAATCGTTTGGCTTTAATCCCCCCGCCTTTAATGTTGAACTCAAGTTGTGACCGCCCGCAGACGTATTTCAAAAAGGAGTGCAAAGAGCTAGAACACTGCCGGTAGAAAGTGTTAAAAAAAAAGACGATTAAACAAAAAATAGTTTTTGGAAGCTACGTTTTGAATACGATGAAATTTTAATTTTTGAACATATAATTGTTGTATCATTCTTTTTCGAACTTGAATAATAGTTATTAGACCAATAGGAAATTCAAATTCTTAACATTTGTATCGTTATTTTTAACAGATAATTTTATAAATAAAAATTTTTGAAATTGATTGAAACTTAAGATTTTTTCAATTTTGTAATACACTCCGAAATAAGCTAAAAAAACACTGAATTAACGTTGTTTGGCCGATGTATATAATACATATAGTACTATCACTAAGTTAAGAATCGCGTGATATTTTAATACTTATGTACAATTTTTGTTTAGTTGTCAAACGTCAAAATCTAATTACGATTTATCTTTTTAATTTAATGTAAAAATAGTTGCCTCATGAATTCGTGTTATTTTTTTTCATCTCATGTCATTTAGAATTTACTTTCATAACCAATGTTCAAAGTTTTACGAAACTTATTATATAATGAGTATATAAGTACTTCAAAAGTTTTGCGTTTTTCATTGAAAATATCAAATACATGGGGTTTACATTTTAACAAACTAATATACGTATAAAAATTCGATTTTTTTTTTTTTTTATACAGTACAGCCGTTATGCAGATTATGGTATACTTATAAAAATATACATAAAATACTGGTGTCCATCTAAAAAAAATAAAAAATACGGTGGGTACTTGATTTTAAAAAGTAAGACCGAAATTATAAGTTTATTTCGTCTAAAAAAAGTTCAACAAACGTTTCCAACATTTATTTATAAATAAAGACAAATAAAAAATTAAAAAACTGAAGAGCATACAGCTTTCTCTTAAATGTACGTATTTAAAGAGTTTGAGGCGTACAAAAAAAAAAAACATATTTAATCAAACGTGAATACAACAGACACTGACCTAATTCAATTTTTAAATAAAGAAATAATTCACTGGAATTTAAATTATAAAGTCTCGACTTAAATTTTAAACTCTCTCGTACGATAATAAAACAATTTATAAGGGATTGTTTTTTCAAACCTTTGCGTACCCTGAACGGAAAACACACGTACTATTGACTTTTCTATGTTCACAATGAATTATATTTGTTCACACATTCTCAAATACGTTCACAGAATACGAATCATTGTGTTGTAGGTTCGCATTGGTCTAAAATAGTTTCTTTTTGATATTTTTGTCGAATAGAAACATTTGACTGATACGGAACGTAATTTTTTTAGTTGGCGTAAATTTTGCCATTATTTTATAACATCAAACATTGTACCTAATCGTGCGTAACTTGTAAATAAGTGATGATTAATTGTTTTTTCCTGTACTTCCGTTCATAAATCATTGAATTGACCTGTACAAAACAGAATTTCATTTTTAAATTAAAAACGATACAACTATACAACTTTTAAGAGATTAATTTTTTTTTTCTGGTTAACTGATAATTATTGAGATAATAGTATTGTACTTTGATTGGGATAAAACATATTTTCGTCGATAGACCCTCATTAGCAATGCATTTCAGATTATCTATAGAATGGTAAAATCACAAAGAACGGAATTGATATAAACATTTACACAAAAATTCAGTGGCAGTAATTGAATTTGAAATTTTATAGTGTACCTACGATTAATAGAGGACGCCATTTATTTTGTTATATACGTGTTTTTTTTTTTTTATGTACACAGCACACACACAATAAATACAAATGATCTAAAAACGTAAAGTAGAAAATTTTGTTCATGTTGTATTTGATTTGGAAAAATTTTTCTATTTTTGATATTTTTCACGGTATGGTGTAGGAAAAAAATAACACCGAAACAGCTATTGTGAAAACATTTGTTTATCATTAACTAAAATGTATTTAAAAAATAACGTTTTAGAAGTAACTTCATTTACTACAAGGTATAATGCAATTTCTGTTGTGGAATAGTTGTTATAGGTTTAATAATCCCTGAATAAATTTTGCCAGTTTAATCACAAACGCCAAGGCATAATATTTATTAGGATTAACAATAATGAACAACACGTTTGGTACTTTATATTTGGAATGGAAGGGTTGGCTGTTATTTTGATTATGCGGACTATATCAGATTTAAATATTATTCATTTTATCCCGTTAACAAGCTATCCGAAACATGACTTAAATCCAAAGCTTCCAATAGGGCCTGTTTTGTAATCCAGATCATTTTATCATTCATTTTGGTGGTGAATCGAATCATTTGAAAGTCCAAAAATAAATGTTGTTGTTGATACGGATAGTCAATAATTATTAATATTTTTGACATTGACGAAAACATGATTTATCTATTATTTGTGTTTGAAACAATAATTTATTTTTATTCGTTGGTATGTCTATCAATGGATTGATCACTTCAACATTAGCGTTCATCATTATTTTATAAAACTCAAATCAATTCACAATTAGAAATATATGCTGTACCTAAATAGGAAATTCAGCTAGTTACTAGTAATTCTACGCATTGAAAATTGTCATGTAATTATTTACTTAACTAAACCTTAAACTTATATTTTATGTATGGATAAATAAAAAACATTTTTCTTAAATTGTACATATTTATAGGTAACATTCCTAACTATAAGTTTATAAATTTAGAGTCTATACCGATTCAAAGTAGAGAATTCAGTAATAAAAATAAAATTCAAGACAAGAATTATGATATAGATTTTACTAAAAAAAAAAAAAATACAAATATATATGAAAGCTATTTTAAAGTATGTAAAAATTATTTTTATTTTTTTGTATAATGGTTCATTAAAACTGTCTTAAAACTAATGGAAATTAATGGAGTGCCCTTTCATCTCTAATTACACATCAGATATAGTTATGATCATACTGAATAATAAATTTGTTTATCATAATAATTTTGAGTGAAATGTTTTTACACAACTTTCATTTGGTAGTCAAGTTATTTAATTTTATAACATTATTATTTTTGAAATATAAAATCCTAAAACGTGTGTATTTCAATGATAAGTCCTTGTGTTGGAAATATTCAAGTAAAAATCAATAAATTTCACTTATAAAAAAATGAAAACGAGGGCTATTTAAATTGTAGTCCGAAAAACAGTTCAATTAATTTTTCTTATTAACGCTTTTGCGCATCGGATAAAGAATAATAAATATTACTTATAACGTAGTTCACTAAAAATAAATTTAGTTTTTTTTTTTTAGTCTGAACAGCTATAGGTATGTGCTTATAATACTACTAATAATATTTCATTTTTAATTTTATAAAAGCTCGACATAAAACATTTGAAAAAAAAAAAATCCTGAACCAAACGTATGAAGTACACCGTTGAGGTTAAAATACTTTCCGCTTCGTTTAAGTGAGAATTAGTTGAAAAAGGTGAATATTAATTTCAGATTTAATTATCAAGAATTTTAAAAATAAAAAATTATGTTTAAAACCATTAAAAAAGATATGTTATTAATTAAATATTGGATCTGCTTTCATAATTGAATTTCATACTTTTATAATTAGATAAAATCAACACTAATTCAAAACTGTATGGCATAATACTATAGGTTTATTATGACAACATTAATTTTTATCAAACAAGATAATTTCACATCATATCTGTTTAAATACTTTTCCTTTGAAAAAGTTGTTATACTATAGGATTTTATCAATAACAACAATATATTTAATTGATGAAACACAAATTCGTTATTAAATTCTGAATTCCTTCGTATTTGGGGGGCCACCCCATTATTTAATTGAATTTAAAAGCCCGAAAAAATAGATAATTATTTATTTACAAAGCAGGATATTAGCAGTACAAAACTGTTATTTTTTTAAGTTTAGTTGAAATTATATTCTTGCAACTAAGCTTTTTTTATTATCACTACAATAATAAACGTTAAAAACCTATTTAAATAGTTTAGCTTTAGTAAGATCGAATTGACTTAAATCAAAATAAAGGTAGTTGTCCAATTCTATATCCTATCCTGACATCAACTTTTATTTCGAATCATCGGCGAAACATATTTACAATATTTTTAACGATATTTTAGTGATGTTTTCAATAAAAGAAAAGTTACTGACTTTAAAAATTAGAGCATTTTCACTACCCATAAATTTGTTTACAGAAAATGAAAAAAAAAAAAACCACTATTGTTAAAACGATACATTCTTCGCTGCGATCAGAATCTAAAATTAAAATATTTTTTGTGTTTTTTAAATAACGTGACTTTGAATATTGAAGTGAAATATAGATATAAATAAAACAATAAATCGGAACTGTAGATCTTTTTGGTTTTATAGTTGATTTTTTTCAGCTCTTAAATAACCATTACAAAAGAAACTTACATTTGATTGTTCGCGGGAAACGTGATTTTGTAAACAAAATATCTTGATTTATAATAATATTTACCGCAATTATTACAGTAACAGTGAATACACTTTAAATCTGGTTTAAAACTACAAAGATGTTTCTGTTTTGTACCGCATGACTTATTAATGATCCATTTTGTTTAATATAATTCTTTGAAGAATGTAATAAAGTGTTAAATATAACATTACTCGTCGAGAGTTTTCGATACATAAAATACTACGCATAATATTATGTAGTACATATACTATCATCTTTTTTTTACATTCGGACAAAGCACAAGTTTTAATACAGTTTTGTACACTATCTTATAATATTTTCTCTATTTATGCTACTGAAGTAACACTGTAATTTACACTCATAGTTGACGTACTGAAGTTGGTCCCTCTCCACCATAATTTTTCATTATCAAAATTATGTCAATATTTTGAAACCTTTTTGGAATTATTTGGAACGAGGTTTTTAGAATTTGGAACTCAAATCCTTTCTGGGAGAAAAAATTTTCGATTGGGGGGGCCATCTTCATGTAACCCCCTACTTGTTCCTGGAGTAATATAAATAAAAACAGTATTTTGGAACTATTTGGAACCATGTTCTTGGAACTTTATGGTTTCGTCAATGTTCGAAATTCGAAAACTGGAGGCCAGTCCCCCCACTAATTCTAAAAACCTGGTTCCAAAAAGTTCCGAAAAGGTTCCGAAATATTGGCATTAATTTGGTAATGAAATATTGTGGTGGGGGGGGACAACTTCACGTACGTTCAAAGTATGGCATATTTAGAACTTTCTGTTAGCTTGAATGAAAAAACAAAAATTAGGTAAAAAGTTAATTTTTTAAATTTATTAAATCAAAACGAACGAGTTAAAACAGTCAACTAGTAAGAATAAGTTAACTTAACTTAAAATAAAGATATATTTTCAGTTCTCATCGGCTTCAAATAGTGTATTTCGTACTTTCTTTAAACATTTTCTTCTTCGTAATACTATTTTTTAATTATTACAGAGTAACTAAAAAAGTGAACACGTTAAATTAAAAAAAAAAAAATAATTTTAGAAACAACTTTTGAAATTTTTGAGTGAACCACAGCAATTATTTATGGGATTCGTGACTGGATAATAATATATTTTAATCGTTTGTAAACGGCCGGAAGCAGTAGAGACCTGCACGAAAAACCCGTAGACCGTCAAACGATATTTTACTCTTTTGACTGCATTATGTTGCCGCAAAACCACAACAGAACACGCGTGTTACATTCGGTTCCAACGTTGGTTTCCTAACGCCTCATTAAACGTAACGAATTATTGCGCCACATTTACTACTGTCAATGCCTAGGCTGTAGCAATAATTATTATTCTGCATTTCTGCGTACGAAAGTAGTCGGTTCAAAATATAATATACTTCAGAAGTATATTGTACGAAACGTATTGTGGTATATAATATTACGACACGCCATATTTATGGTTCGATTGTTGTTACACGAGATGCAACAACGGCCGAGTGAATCGTTTTATAAAAAATCTTTTTCGGAACAGACGGATATTGTGTTAAACGACCATTTAAATTAAATATTGACGAAAATCAAAGTTAAAAACTGGTTCATCGGGCTATCCGGAAAAGTCTGTGCGTTTAATCGAAACTAAAATTTTCAGTTCGGAACGGTATGGATTTATAAATTTGAAACATAAAGCATAATTGTTTGTAATCACTCTTTTTGAGTAAACGGCATAATCGTCTGAACGGTGTAAACGCGTAATCTAATACTTTGCCCGCGTTTTAAGCTAAATAAACCGATATTTCATCATGTCCGCGTTTAACTAGTTGAACAAAAAAAAAAAAAAAGACTTATTGTACTATAATTTTGATCCAGTAAACAGTTTTTGCTTGTTCGTGCAAACTGAGCTCGATTGTTTTATCTATTTGAAACTGTGATGAGCAAGGCACATTGTTTTATGGCTATTGTACGATTGTTGGTTTTAACATACGTACGTTATCACTACTCGTTTACACTTTATTCAATTATAAGTTACTTAATTTATTTTAACTGTTCTTGGTTTCGATATTATGCCGAGTTAAAATAACCGAAAATTCGAACAACATCTATCTATATCTACATTAGCGAACGTAAAATAAAGATGTCAAAACATTGAACGATTATTATTTTAACGAAGTATATATTGAACAAGTCACATAAATTGGTGGTATTCCTAGTACGATATTTTATATTAACAATATATTTTCATATTTGATGAAACGACAAAGACGTATATTATATTATTCTCAACCTACTATAGTCGTTGTAAACCTTATCAATTCGACGGGCGTAAATCAAATTACATTTTTCTGCGCTGGTTTTCAATACCTACAACTTTCTTTTCATTATATTATTTCGTATTTTCCTTTTTAAAGTTTTTCAATCTTTTTTTTTTTCTCGGAGATATCGCTTAATCTTTGATTAAATTCGAATTTTTTTTCCTTTTGTAAAAATTTTGTATTACGTTTTGACGTTTTACTCCGTTATATGCTTGTATATTTATTTTTTTTTTTTTGTCACACAAGTATTATCACTAATGACTTTATAAAAGTACATTGCCGGCCAGATTTTTTAAACGTTCAATACATTAATATTATTCTGTACGTTTTTTTTCACATTTAACGAAAAACTTTTTTTTTATCACGACGAACAATGAAAGTATCGTCGTTTAGAGGAGTTTTATGACACAGCGTTTACCTGCAGTACGTATATTATTTGACGAGAACATTAGTTAAGTGACGCGGGGTACCAGTAATGCAGTATAACTAAGCCCCCCCTAACCTCGACCCCCAATTGAGTCACTAGTGGTCAGTCACCTCGTACGACCTCGTTCCAGTGCCGGATTACCCATTGTGGGTGAAGAAGGCCCATGGGCCCCGATTTTTTGACGGGCCCCGTGTCACTGGAAAAAAAAAAAATCACTCTAGGTCGCGTGGACAGTTTGATGTCACTATTTTGGAAGGTATAACACTATAATACCTACGTTAAACAATCGTAAAT
This sequence comes from Hormaphis cornu, assembly GCA_017140985.1. Taxonomy (NCBI): domain Eukaryota; kingdom Metazoa; phylum Arthropoda; class Insecta; order Hemiptera; family Hormaphididae; genus Hormaphis; species Hormaphis cornu. The sequence continues at coordinate 35,966,044 of CM029358.1, read as the reverse complement.
AGCTCAAGAAAATAACGATTCCGAGTGAGCTCGGTTAAACTATAAGAATTTTGCGCCAACAATAGAATTTATCGGTAGGCGCCAGAATTAAAAAAGTACCGTGAAAAAAGTTAAAAACTGTCATAGTCGTTTAGAATATAAGAAAATAATAACCAATACCAAAAAAAAAAAAACCAACGTTTAATATCAAATACCACGGGGTAGGTAATCAAATGTTCTATTTTTATAATTTTCTCCAAAAAGGTCCGAGAATTCCGAAAGTTGTACCCGCGTGTAAATAATGTTAATTTCAACAACGTGTGAAACACGTTCAAGACCCATTATTTGACGAGTTGGTACGATTTTTGTATCAACTGCACAACAGCGAGTAGTTTAAAGTTTTACTGTTCTAATCAAAATAACACCGTTTTTCAATACTCTATTGATACGCTTTCGGAACCTACTGGGCGGATTTTTTTTTTTGAAATATTCAGAAAGCAATTAATTACGTTTTACGTATAACTTAACGCGTGATTTTCAATTCTCAGATAGCAAATTAGTGTGAGTAACGATTTTGAAAAAAAACCAAACGTATGATTGGTTTTCCAACTTCAAACGAAATCGTGGGAAACAGATTTTCAAAATTTTTTTAGTATAGCAACCTTGTAATAAAGTTTCAAAAACTTTTTGTGAAAAATTAAATTTTTTATCGAGCAAAAATTACAAAAAAAAAATTTTTCCGTACGTGCTATGTGTACGTGTGTGTGTGTGCGCGTGATGTAAATGTGTAATCGAGCGCACTGATGTGTGCTGAGTTTTCTGGTCTTTTCAAAGGATTTCACAAATCTTCATTCCGAACCTGGCTACAATAATATTTACAACGATGTACAAACTATTGCTGGAAAAACGTGCCCCAAAATCCGAATGGTCCGTGGGCCTCAAAAAGCTTAACTCTGTGTAGCCTCGTGTCGGACAACACGTGCGTAAGAACGCGTATATGTTCGGCACCACCACTTGTTTGGGGGCGTTTCACGCGGGGACGGTCGTCGCATAAAATATTTCCTTCCCTGCGCACCTGCCGCGCGGCTTTTAAGACCGCTCCCGAACGCTGCCCGGGTAACACATTGATCAACATCGGCCACGCGGTTCGGAATAATTGATTCGGACCTCCGCGGTTGCACAGCGAAACGCGTCTCTTTTATTGTTTTTTTTTTATATATTAATCACGCCCAAGAGAGCAAATGTTAACAAAACACAAAATTAACAAAAAAAACATAAACAACGAACATCCTATTTAGCGGACCTGACGGTAGGTCTGACTGTGTGTGATTGACTAACGGTGAAAATCACCATATCGAATGACGTATCGTTACGACGGTTCATAATTGTAATTTCAGATAATAATCTCAGGACAATCGACACGGTCGTCAATTATTATGTACCAGCTGACATCAGTAGCCGGTGGTTGAATCAATAATTACTAGCAACGGTAGAAAAATCTATTGTCGGTGTACACGATCTGCTTATACAGGGGTTAAATATCACAAAGACGGGCAATTTTTGCTGGTTTCATACTTATTTATCCAACGTACTCGGCGACTCGCGGGGGCTCCAAACTATAGATTCCAGAATAATTTACCGAGCTAACGTACAATACTACTTAAACGCAAACAGGATCGTTAAATTCTCAGTTGTCACGTCTAGTTAACAGTAAAACTATGATGACAATAGCTGTTTAATTATTTCTTCGCGTTGCTACCCAAAACGAATGCGTTGACGAAATTCGACTTTGACGAAACTACAACCGAACGAGATTTACTTAAAGTCAAAATTATATATTTGACGCGGCCTGTCAATTATGTACATAAATTATATTGTGATTAAGGTACAGCAGTTCGTATAAATAATACGGACGTAATGGCGGTACGTGTATTAAGAACGCAAAATAAACTTTTTGAAAAATAATAATAAAAATAATTTGAAGATTTGACACGTAGAACACGCAAAATGGGAAAAATAGATTCAAAGACCAAAAATGTAAACTGACTAATTTCAGTGGTTTTTTCAACGTAAACAAACGTGTTTTATAGTACAGTTAAGTAAAGTAATGGCTTGATAACGATAACTTACTTACATTTAATTTAATTACTGTACGCATGTAATACGTACAACCCTTAAAGTACAGTATACAATTCATATTATTACTTTCGTGCTATCTAGTTAATTCTAATTTAGTCAATATACACGGAGAACATACGTTTTGATTTCCGAAACCAATTATTACTACTGTAAATGACGTTCTACTTTAACTCTATAAAAAATAACATATCGAAAATTCAATTTGTTCAGATTTAAGTCCAAGTAGTTAAGCATCTGGTTCATGTCTTCTTCGGAGTTTGCGAGCAGTGCTATGTCATTTGCAAAACGGATGGTGTGGATCTGCTGACCATTTATAATTACGCCTATTTTCTTTTACTTCGTTTACTTCAATTAACAGATTGAACAGAATAGGAGACAAGGGGCATCCTTGGCGAACACGCTGTCTGATATTCGCTTCTTTTTTACAACCGTTGACATCTATTATAGTAGATTGAGATTTGTACAGATTAAGAATAAATCTCCTGTCTTTCCAATTAATGCCCGCATTTCTTAATGTTTCAAATAGGATACTCCAATCCACCTTGTCAAAGGCGTTTTCAAGGTCAACAAAGGCCAGGTAAGTGTCTTCATTAACCACGCTATTAAACGATGGTTCTTTACAAAGCCCTGCAATCGTTTCCTACGTTCCAATAATGATGCTTGGCATAACAGTAATGTCAGCAGAATATTGCTTTCCAAACAGTAATTTTCGTAATCATGACACGTATAAATGTTACTTTTAGTCATGTACAGAAATAATATAATTCGTGAACAGTTCTCGTAAAGATCCTTTCATCCGTATAATAATTATTCCTATTCGTACAACACTAATAGTCTTCAAGAATTTTAGTAGTCGTTGAAGAAGTAAAATAATTAGTAGAAAAAAGGTTTGATTACTATATTATTGACTTGTAAATAAGGTTGAACTTAATGCGCCGTGTTTTGTGACTTACTAATTAGTCGATTAAAAAACGCCAAACAGCTAATAAGTAGGTGATGAACATTAATTGAAATCGCTGAAGAAACTTTTTTCACGTTCGATCGCTACACGCATAAACTGATTAATTTATAGATTATAAATTTAAAGTTAAAGACTTGTAAACTTATAACTTATTACGGAAAATTTCGATTTGCAAACTACAAAGTAACGGACTGAGAAATAAATAGAAAATTTTTCAAGTAAGCCAGTTAGTAGGTATACTCAACCAATTAAGCAGAAAAAAAAAACAAATAAACGATGAAACACTTGATTACGTACACGTACACGAGAAAATCGCAAGTATTGCGTACATTGTGTAAGACCGAAAACTATTTTTATTCTCGAACTGTTTGGTTTTAAACTGCAGCCGAGCTCGTTGTCGAGAAAGAGAAATTCGAAAACCTACGACCCTTACCTGTTTGTCCGCAATAATTCACCAAATATCGCGCTCCAAAAAAAAAAAAAAATGCGTGGAGAACGGTCAAAATGTTTGCAAAATAATTTCTCCGTTCCTTTTTTCCTCTCCACCACTGTGCACGGTTTAAAAAATCATTTCTTCCGAGCAATCGTCGAAAATCCATAGAGCGCGGCGAAACGCCTCGCGCCAAGACGTTTTTCGGCGGAACACGAGGAGTGCTATACGCGTAGGACGACGGTGGCAATTTATTAGAGCTGCCCGAATGATTACTGCGTTCGCCATACGAAGACGGACGCGCCACCGAGACACGGGACGGGATTTATGTTCTCATTAATACATTTCGTTCTTCCGCGGCGAAAGTTTAAATTATAGCGCAAACGTTGTGAATATACATCGAAAAACGAGAAAATGGACGGGGAAAAAAAAAAAAAGGAAATCATAATCACGAACCGAAACTTTTCGTGTGGACCACCGATTTCGGACGGCCGGCCGTTCGTTTATGCGTGAGACGGCGAGTATGTTTTGTTCGCACGATTATAATACATAGAACGGACAAAAACGATGAAAACAAAGTCCGGTATCCATATGAAAATGTAAAAACCTCGTTCACAGCGTCGTTTAAGCTAAAATGTATTAAATTAGGGCTTAAATCATGCGACTAAGATACTAAAATATCTATGCAAATAGATATTTTCTTTTGTGATGACTCTAGAGATTTGTGGTTTGTGGATATTCGCGCAATCGATCATACTCGCTCATTTTGTATCATTAAGTAACACATTCGTAAAAAAAAAAAAAAAAATACCGTATAAAACAACAACTTAAATCACGAATAATGTGTTTGAAACATTAAATAGAGTTTTTTTCTCGTTTTAAAACCTGCAGGTTTGAATAAAGTTCAACGACGATGTTACGGTGTTTGTATGTTCAATGTCGATAACATAGGTAAAACGTGTTAGTGTTAATAAAACCACAAAAAACCATCGTATATCATTAGGCATCAGTATATTATAATTTCGACCATAATTCATTGATGTTGATTTTACACAAACCTTTATTTTTATAACATTCGACATCATGAAAACTTTAATTTTTTTTTCTCAATATTTTCATTGTTTTTTTTTTATGGTTCGCCAAAAATAACGCGTCAGTTCGTATTATTATTTTTCTCCGTCCGATATTTGTACAAAACGCAGGTAAATGAATTATTTATGCACAACATTTTTTTTTTCCATCGTTTGCATTCGTAAAGAATTTGTTTTATTAAAAAATACTTTTACGTGTTTACACGAATCAAAAGAGCTTTGGCACCTGGGTACGTATATAATTCAAAACTAACGTGTTTTTATTTCGGCGAGTTAACTAAAATGTATATTTTTCTAATTAATTGTTATTATATTATTATATCGTTCGTAGTACCGTACACATGTATAATAAACGCATCTTATGAACTCTATTTGGTCTACTAGAAAACGCGTCTAAACCTTAAGATCGGATCATTGTACCAGACACAGATGAACAAAAAAAAAAAAAACATAAAATTAAAAAATAGATTTTGAAGCTATACACCTAGATAATATTTTCCTGTATTTCTTTTTTTTTTAAGAGATGTAAACAGAACACCGACAAAATACGTTAGTGGCTGCGCAAACGTTTTGATACGTTTTTACACATATTATTTGAAAGTTGAAGCGACTGTACAGACGAACATCGCGTGAATTGAATGTACAAGTTTTAAAAACTACAGTTTGGTTTGTGCACAAACAACAACGCGTACACAGTCAATCCGGTCGTTGCTTTGGACGATTGTAAAAGCTCTAGTTTCGTGTCCTTTCATTGTGTGTACCGCAAAAACACAATGCAAGCGCATACCACAATGCGAATTTCGAGTAAATGACACAATAACACTAACACCGGTCCATCTAAAAATGCATAACACGAATGGAGTAAATAAACAGCGTTACCAGTTTGAAATACAATAAAGATAAAATTGTAAACAAAACAAAACTATTTATCGGATTGTTTGAATGGAATCTATGTGAAATGCAGCTTGCACATTAATTGAATCATGCGCTATTTTCTGCATACTATACGACTGCACAAACGATTTCAAAGCGCTCAAAATGAAGGTAATGTTGTAGTTACGGAATTTTGTGTCAATGTTGTGTTTTATTTTCTGTGTTTATGATATATATATATTTAAAAAAATTTTAAAATCTGGGTTAAGCAGGTATGCAGTCCATTATAAGTATACAGGATTTAATATCGTTCAGGCTGCAGTTTAGATGGGTGTTTACTGTGCGTTTATTAAGTCGTAAAATAACTTGTGTACTTATTTAATATACATAAAAGCAGAGAGTGATTTATTTAATGGAATAGATTTAAAATTGAAATAATTACTTAAACGACAGAAGAAGAATATTTTTTGATATCTAGTCGATATAAAATATCTAGAAAAATTTACGTAGGTATTAACTGATCAATCAATATAGTTAATACATAATGAAACATTAAAAATAAGAAAAATACGTCGAATAAATTTAAAGGAAATAGGTATAAATCTCATTTTTAGTATTAAATTAATTGATAGTTTCTATTTACTTTTTTTTTTCTTTTTTTTTACAAACTATTATAACTGAATTTTAATTTTTTTTTTTCATAAAAATATTTCGCTTATATTTTAAAAATTTTGAATTAAATATTAAATATGTTTGATTACAAATTAAACCGACTATTTAATAATTCTAATCATTGCAGTTTTACACAATATTAGAACTGACGTTCAACGAATGGCGTTTTAAAGCATAAAAAAAATATACACATAAATATGTTTCTTATTTTAATAAAAATTTATTTATTTTAGGGTACAAGTATAAAAATATACATTGTAGTTGTTATTTTATCAAATTTCTCGTCTCAGTAAACTGACTAAAATTGTTTAATCCATATTTTCATTTTTAACTAATGATTAATATTGACGTTGTAATCAAATACACTGATGACTCGCTTGTTTTACTTTGCCAGTTATAACAATTATAAGATGATTTGATGTTATTAAAATATAGAAATAACTTGTATAAAACATCTCAATATGGTAGCAAAATATGATATAATATAAAAACCTTTATAACAAATTTGAAGGTGACTATATTTTTGATTATTTCTACCTTTTATTATATTTAATTTTTATTTGTACACTAATTGCTTGATTTAATGTTTATAAAACAATTGTGTTTAATTTGAACAAATATGATTTTATTTTCATTGTTTTACTCATACAATAAATTTAAAAACTTGAATATTTATTTAAATTGCATTTTTTAATAAAGCGTTGAACATTTTGCACGTGTAACAATAAAACATCTTGACAAAATCATCAATGTTTTGAGAAAATAAAAACCAGAATAAGACCAAAACTAACATTTACTTTTAGTCAAGTATTGAAATATTAGTTGTATTTTTTCTTTTTCTTTTTCAATAGCTTTGTGCTAAGTATACGTCTTACTGTAAGTTTAGCGATTTTAGAAACAACTTATTTTAATCCCTTAAAATGTTTGCCAAAATGAAGGTTTCAAAGATATTTGGAGAAAATCAAATTTAGTTAAACTGTGCACATTTTAATGTTCAAATATCTCATACAAAATCACAATAAGCATTTATTATAATAGATATTTATTGTATACTTAATGGCATTAAGTTAATGCAATATCAATCTCATTAGTTATTTTATTATAATCGTTTTTCGGCACTTTCTGAGCCAAGTTATAATTTGTAAATAATTACATATTGTTTTTGCAATTAAAAATACAATGAACTGTTAAACTTTTTTACAAAAAATATTAAAATCAATTATTTTATTAAAAATTATTTTCAATTGTTATCAAGCATTGTTTTGTCATTTAGTGTTGAAACGACTGATTCTTGCCGAACAATTAAGTATGCAGCGTTATAGTCTTGATGATTTCTGGATAATTACTTTATGCAATTTCCGTGTAGTTCTTCGTTTTCTAAAAGAACTCGGTTTGTTAAACTTATCAGAACAGAAGCTTGAAATTAATTTAATAATATAGTGAAACGTCTATAGTTGGCTATCAGACCAGGCTGATCCTCTTACCTTCTTACATCTTTTATTAATTTTAAATTTTCACTCCGGAATAGTCGTTATTTTGCCCGTCTCGATGCACTTAAAGTTACGACAAACTCTATTAAAGAAAAACGTAAAATTTTTATGACGCAAGACTATGAGAAACTTTTTCTGGAAAAATTATTTTTAAATTAATGTGATTACATATAATTATTGTCTGTTAAATTTTGTTGGTTTTACCGTCGTAAAAATTTTAAAAACGATTATTACAAAAAGAGTAAATAACCACATAGGTAACAGTTATTGTAATAACGCGATATTCTGAACATAACACGCCTAACAACTAAAACTACGAAAAATGTTAATACTGTATAGATGTTGTACTAAAACTTATTATGTTTACACGGACTTCTCTTTTAATTAAATAACCTAAAATTCGAGTTGTGGAATAACTTTATTAAACGCCTCAGTCGAATAAGAATACAATATATAAACGTGCTGTCTTCTTAATTTCATTTCATCTGTTTTAAAATTCAGTTGTAAGTTTCATTGAAATGACAAATGAACCCAAACAAAATTATACAATGTAGAAGTTCTTAAGGCATTTCAGACCAATAATGTCAATGTCAATTGTGATTCATAATACATGTACTTTACGTGTACATAATATTATGTTTTATTGGTCAATTATAACTTGTAAGTAGTGTTTGAAGTGTTTTTGAAAAATCCTGAAATATTAATTTTTTTTATTTTTAAATTATGGATTGCTGTTTAATGTTATATTATTGTATGTGTTTTTTTTTTCAAACTCATATTTTTTAGTAAAATTGATCCGACATTTTCATACAGAACTTCAAAATGTACAGGATGTCAGCCCGAGACGGTAGGTACCTACTTCTTCATTTGAAGCATTTCTTAATTATTTTTAAAATCATTCGAAAACAAAAACTAAAAATATGTCTTAAGTGCTTTAAAATGTTCAAAATTTTTCATTAAGACTAGAAAAGATGTAAGAATAAAACAGACGAATTAGCGTCTAGACGCGTTTATCTAGTTAAGTCTCAACATTGCATCCGAGTTTGACATATTATAGTTGCGGTTACGAAACACGTCCGTCGTGTGACACGTTTTCGTGTGCCGGTGGATCCGTTGCGGTAGACATCACACATTACGTCTGAACAGATCAAACAGACTTCAAACTTTATATCCATCGTGTTCTCCGATTTGTTTTTGAGAATAATAATTTAGAGAGGAAAACTTCTTCGGCCACGGCAATACGTCAGGTCAACGGATCTAATACCCAAAAAAAAATGTTCTCGTACAAATCCTATAAATGCATTAATTCGTATAGTTGTTCGGAAAATAAACGCTTTGTTTTGATATTTGCATTATAATGACGTATTGTTATGCGGTCTAGGGTAGACCGACCCCGGATTTTCAGAACAAAAACAAAAATATAGCTATATGCTATAATGATTAAGATAACTTACTAACTCAATATAAAATTATATTTTATTTCAAACTGTACCTCACGCATTTTCAGTTCCAACAGTACATTATTTTCACCGACTTTACAAACATTAAATAGTGGATGCGTTTGATTTCAAAACAACGCGAAAGCCCTTTTATGTTAAAACATAATTTGATAGGAGTCGAATTCAGTTGTAATTTTGCCGTACACGTTTGATAATTATTTGTTTTAAGTTTTAAGAGACCTAAGCTGAATATCACTTTTTAGTTTAAAAGTACGTTATATGCCGATCGTTCAATATTGAACCCTGAATCAAATGGACAAAAATAAATGTATGTTCTTTAGCAAAATAATATCATTCATCGGAAGATATATCAATAACATAATACATGTCTTAAATAAACTGCACTTTAAAATCACAGTTTTGAGTCAACACTACGCAGGTTTGTAGCTACGAATTAATTTCGGAAGATTCTATTAGGTAATTTAAACATAAATTGATGCGATAATTAACCAAATAATCTCGCAAAAATTTACGCTGTTAAAAATATGAAATTGTTTGACTTATTGTATTTATTGAATTTATATCTTATGCGTATACATATCTGAATTTCTTCAAAAGTCCACTTAAACAATATATTTTATACTATCTCTTAAGATCTAGACTTTGATTTAAAATTTAACTTAAAACAATTTTTTGTTGAAATTCATTTAATTGCTGTATACACTGCGCCATGTTTAAATATTACGTTATATTACAATAATTATGTTTGATTTGATATTCATAAACAACGCAAGTGTGATCCAATAAAATATTTTGATATCGGATTTACATAATTCATAAATTTATAATTACAAATAATCATTCGTATTATATTTCAAACTAAAAGTCACGCTTGTATACGGTTGTATTATGTTATACCACTGCATTAATACACACATAACAATTTAGATTGCGAAACTTAAAAACTCGGCATTTTCTTTTTTTTTCACTCCACTGTATAATTTTAGTTGCAAGATATATTGTGGGAAATTTTGAACGAGGTGGAAAATAATATCATATTGGTATTATTAAATTTCGTATTTCCAATAAAACTCTGACCGTACCGATATATTATTAAAACTGTCAAATAATACTTATAAACTTATCGTTCTATCCGAAATTCACTCGTACTCTGTAGGTACCTAGTCGACATCGCACATTACGGTTCAATTTTACCGAATTCCAAGACTTTTAAATGTGGTCACCTTAAAAGACTAGAACATAATATTGCCGTGGCTGTGACACGAATTCCTGAATGAACGAAAAACGGTATCCGTGTGAAAACCAGCAGGCTGCGGCAGCAGTCTATATTTTTCTCGTTCGCTCTGGAATGTCGAAATGATGTTGATGACGGTGGCGGATAATGAAAGTGGAAATTAATGCCAAATCATAATTGAAATTCAGTGGGTTAGTATATATTATAATGTACGTCTCCAACGAAGAAAACCTCTCGAATTCTAATGGACGCCACAAATGTCAATCTATATATTATTATATTGTTCGTTTTCGATTATCACCATAACCGTAATAATTAGGTAGGTGCCTATAACGTAATCGGCGTACAAAAAATATCGCTATTTTACATTTTTTTTATTCGCCGTTGACGCAAAACGACGTGGTTACTTATAAGGTTTATTCAGAATAAAACGTGTTAGATAACCGAAAATACATTGAAAAATTAAATAACTCAATGACGATACAACACTTATGTGGGTATGTGTAAATACAATTGTTGTAATTTGGTTTTAAATAACATTAATACGTATAAATCATTTACGAAATCAAATAATTCATAATTTAGACATTTCGCACGAAGTAGATATTATTAAATTGTCCTTTGTCTCACTAGCCATTTGCTGAAAATGTTAACAAGAGGGTAACGAATACCGATCTAAAGTGTAATATAGTACGCACTCCACTCCACCGGAGCTGGTCACAGTTTTGGGTGAGTCCAGCATGATTTGAGGGTTGTTGTTCGTTGCTTATAATACATTTTAAGGCGATGTACTGCTTACGAAATTCAATACCTTTGAGTGATCTTACATAATGAGTAAAAAAGTTACATCCGTATAACTGCAATCAACATTTTTTGAAACTTATGTAACATTTTAACTTCATTAGTTCCAAATAATGTGTACGGAAATTTCGAAATATGTTTTAACGTTTTGAAATTTCAATCGTTTAAGATATAGTAAAAAAACTAAAATAGTCAATAGTATAATAGCTCTGGTTGAATATTTTAGACGAGAGTATTAAGAAATATAACGTAAACTGAGCAAAGCAACTACATAATAATGAGGAATGTTTTATTGATATTATTTGTTGTGATTGATGTGCACATACAGTTGGTAGTACACATTCTAGTTCGACCGCGCAATGGGAATAACGTGAACATGAATATTTTCGTGATATTTGACCGGAGAAATGTACGCAAAACTTATTTTTGGCTTAAAAAAACTCGTGTTAGTTAATCGATATGACATTTTAGAGAACGCAAAACACTTTTTACTCGAGAAGTTTTTGTTACGGAAAATTCTTAGATGAAAAACTTTACTGTAGTTTTAAACTTGAAAAGTTTTACTCGATTTACATTTTCTATAAATATAAAACTAAGTTTCCAAAGAAAAAATTAAACAGCATACACAAAAAGTTAAGTAAATAATTAAATATATTACGAATCACGAGTTATAAACATAACTAAAAGTAATTAATTTTTTTAATAATTATTTCTTTCGTCTTTGGTATTATTATATATAGCGATCAATATAATTTATCACCGCATTCGTATTTAATTCAACGCGTTAAAAAATGCATTTGAAATTTTCAAAATCGGTGTTCAAATCAAAATTACGCTTGGTGCTAAATTGGTAGGTGTAACAAATGTGTTCTTATTGAAATTTTAACTTATCAGCGCTTATTATTGTGTTCAAACGAAATCACTTTTTTTTTATTTGTTTCACGATAAATAAATCGTAATTATATACATTATTCTTTCGAATATTTTACCGAAGCAAGCTCACAAGGTAAGTACAAGTTTTAAGTTTTAAACAAGTACGCAAGACGATCAAAACGCAGTTATTCGAAAAGTTACTAATTTTTCCGTTCATCACGTCCCTGTTTGCAAACAGCGATATTACCTCTTTGTTTTTTCAATTTTTAAAACGTCCGTTTGAAGCATTCGCGCGACTTCGCGTTTCAATACATTTTGTTTACGCTGTACATTATTGCGATGACCGCGGTACCTATTGAAAATCGTTCGTTTCGTTGTTGATTTCGTTTGTTTCGCACGGAAAATAAAAAACCCGAAACGATTAGTTTGCTAAAAACTGCTACACGAGTTGTTTGGGTTTTTTTCCGTACGAAATCATTTGTTCAACACGAATCCGTAGTGCGAGTTTGTAGTGGCAAAAAAAAAAAGAAGAAAAAAGAAGAAAAATAATAATAAAACAACGACGCTTAAACCGAGAGAACGGAGACACCAGGAGAGGACTTCTGCAGCTGCTCGTACGCACGGTATTATCGTGACGTCTGCACGCCGCCGTGCCCTATTTTTCATCGCTCGCGTCATTATTAGGAGGTACTTATATTATAATATATTGTTTCCTCGTACCTACTACCCGTGCGGAGTTGATGTGTGTTGAACCCAAGTTTTTGACAGCTTGTGTACGTACTTCTTCATTCTGCAAACTCGATCATCAACAGCGTGTACAGTTTAAAATACGTGTAGAACTTTTGCGAGCCGTTCGCGTTAATTATTACACCGACCGCTTCGTCCCGTGCGAGACGTTTTTAAGAGGCCGTTTCCGGCCGCGAACGACGCGAGTCAGTGGCGCGCATAAAGTGGGCTGTGGCGGAAACCGCTATCCAAAAACGCGGATAAAGTAGGTTTATCGGTACGAGAAGTGAGAAGTTTCGAGCGTCATAACTCGCATCCCGTTGCTCATGTGGAAATTCGAGCTTGCGGCCCTGGAACGAGTGTATTTTGTATGTATCCCCGCGCGTGCAGCCTAGAACGACGATACAGCTCGTTTCGTTAAAACTCGGTACAACCGACGAATACAACACAACACGTTTTGCATCGTTTCGGCGTTTTCATAACGGCGTCCGATATATTTTAACGGTCGTTCCCAAAATGGAATAAAACGATCAGCCGTGATGGTTATAGAAACAGCTTCCTGGTCACCGTAGACCAGCCCGCCGCCTCGCAGTTCTTACGAAGTATCCGGTTGCGACCGTCCAAAAATATTTTAGCAGCGGATCACGATTTCCGGTTGACCAACACGCGACGGCCGCCAAACGTTGCATTATAAAAGGGACCGAATTCGACAAACCTCTTCAAAACTTACGGGGTTGTGCTTGAGCGCAATGTTAATAATACTGCGGCACGGACGGCCGTCGTCAGAGACGGTACCGCCCGCGGGTCGTGTAACTCATATGATAACCAGATGCAGGAACTTGTGTACCTGAGGGGGGCTCCCGAGGAGATCTCGAAGGGTCCTCTTTGGCCTGATCAATGATGAAAATCGGTCAAAGCGTCTGGTCGGTCCCGTACAAATGCGTGGCAGACGGACGGACAGAACGACGGACCGAAATCTCGTTCGGTCAAAACAAAAAAAGTTTGACGGACCGCGGATGGCAGCCCACTTGGTTGACGGTGTACTTTTACACGATGGTTACACACAATTTACACAAAACTCGATTGATCGCTGTGTTGTTGTGACGATCGCGATAGTAATAATTATCGTCTGCGACCAACACTCGTGTTTGAATTTCGCGAAACTCGAACCCCGCGGTTAGAGCATTTGCATATCTTCGAACACCGTCGAATCGCTCCACTCGATTTCTGCAGTTGCCGACATTAATCCAATTAAATTTCGCGTCCGGCGCTGTTCACCACAATAGTAGTAATATTCGCCGTAATTATTATTATTATTATAATAATATGATGATGATGATGATGAAAATAATAATAATTACGGTATTGCAAATCGTTGCGAACTATATATTATGTATACGTAGCTGACGTCGTCTTCTGCGCTGCCGGTGACGCTCGTGCGAAACTGGGTCGCTCCGATCATCGCAAACGCTTGCGGACTTGAAAGTTTCGTCACGACGCGCCAAAGCTGCTGCAGTATAGTAGTCGTAGTCACTAGCCGTCGCGTCATTCCATCCACCACCACCACCCACCCCAACCTTTAATATCTCCTCGAAGATGTGTATCATTCCATTCCGTGCCCCCTGCGCGGGATTACAAGATTACGTTTTCTGAGACCCGAAACATTTTTCTCAACACGACCTCGCATTATGTACGGTTTCCTTTTAGAATTCGTGTTATGCTACCATTGTGTAGATTCTGAGCTAAGCGAAGAACGTATTGTGTTTACAATGATTTTTTTCTATTTTTTCGTTTTTTCCGTCAACAACTATTCACGTAGGAGGAATGCTCCGGCTCTGAAAGTCGGTATATCAAAAGGTCTGTGAACTTTGGTTGAAGCCTTTTTAGAGATCTCGTCTACTCCATAGCGCCCTGTACTAAAAAATAAAATGTTTTACGTCAAAATATTTGAAATTTTAAGATTTACGATGACGTCTTCGTTTGAAGGCTATTCGTTCTTAACTTTGAATACCAGATTTTGGTTTTAAATTACCTATATGTTATTCCAAACGAATTTTTGAACTTTACGCATTTTGCGAGTCTGAAAACACACACACATTTGTACTAAGAAGCCCGCCGGAGTGGTGCGTATTATAATTTTCACACTTTATTTAAATCAATATTTTTTGTACACGTGTATACGACCTTCGGAGTTTTTGGAACCATTTTTATTATTAAATTTAGTTTATATCAGGACGTATACTGGACAACCGAGCTCACTCACAATCGTTTTTTCAAAGGCAATGACTGCTTTCAGATATTAAAAAGTAAGTTCCAACCAATATTTCCAAACCACTCGGACCCACTCAGAGCGTAGTCGCTACTCCGTCAAACTAAGCACGCGACGTAGACTGATCCCGGATTTTTTATAGTTCGGTTTATTACAGTGCATTCACTGTGTACAAAAACAATTTGAGCGTAGCAACGAACGTATTGTTTTTACAATGATTTTTTTTTCTTTTCTGTGATCGTTTTCTCTGATCGAAAAAGTAGTCGGTCTTAGAACTCATCGACAATACGTCCCTCGCAACTCTGGCGTTTTTCAAAAATTAAATAATAACTGTACAATGGTATTTGTGCTTTTGAAAAATATTTTCAAAAACGTCACCGAAAACATAGTAAGGTTTTTAATCCGTTTACGCGTGTTATTCGATTTCGGTCGCTCAAACGCGGGCGATCAAGTAGTAAGAATGTGTCGGTGTAGTGAGTGACAAGAGCACGGATAACAACTTGTAAACATCAATTTGAGAGATGTACTCTTTTTTTCGACAAAATAACGTTGCGACTACCTTACGTTGTCGCCTAAAGCTTACTGCCCCTCAACGAATCCCCTTTATAGAGGATCGCTCCTTAATCGTGGTTCGTACGACATAACGTTCGCCCGAACCCGGTCGATTTAGAATATTTACAAAAAAAAACCAACGACGACGACGACGACCGGACGACGAACACTATATCCGCCGCGTCTGACGACGAGATAAACAGTTCGGCAGAGGTTTCCACCCCGCCCGAGGCATTCATCCCTCTGCACAACCCCCGCGACGGCACCGCTGCACTGTCGTCGTCGCGCTTAACAATGGCTACAACGTACCGACAACATAAACTCGCATGCCGCCGCTGTCTCAGCACGATGTTATTTTCCCGCCTGTATATTATCTTTAAAAGCTTTTAGGTTGCATCTCACCCCGTCCTCCGCGCGTCACCTCGTCCCTCAATAGGCCCACGCTAGCCGAACGGCTCCGGTGTCCTTTTATTCGCGCCATTTCCAGCCGTTTTAGGTCATTACCCCGTTGTATACAGCGTTGTGCAAATATTACGCTCGTGTAATGACGATTTATCCGAATGAATAAAAATATTACGCGTTGTCGTTTAAAAGTGTTTTTTTTTTCCGAATCGTGCTTAACGGAGAGAGGGTGAAAAAAATCAACGCCCACAGCGAGTTCGCGACACGCAGCTCTGGAATTTGCGAAACGATTTCAGCTGTACCGTGACGATTGAAACGCGCGGGAGTTGACCGGTTGTTTAGGAATTTTTAACGGGATAAAATACATAATTATCATCAATAAGGAGCGTCGGTGACGCTTTCGATTGGTTTTTATAAAATGATATTATAAATAAAGAATCGTCCGTGAATCGTCGACGTCTAGAAGCCGTAGTAGTGTGAAGGAGCCAGAAGTGATGAGAAGATACTATCTTATTCGCATAAAACCATGCCGATCGATTTAGCACTGAATTGAATTTAAAAGCCTTTAGAAATCGGTTTTGAACAGCTACGGTAAAATCGATATTAAATTTAGGGTGAGGACTCCAAAACTCACAATATGATACATAATCTAAGATGGATGGCTAAAACGCAATAAGGTCAATGCTCGGATGAGTGCCGTTTAACACGAAGCGTCGCAAAGAATGTTTTATAACACACGTTCGATATGTTCCTGAAAATTTAAATCGTGGGTCAGAGTTATACCCAAGTTTTCTCAAATTGATGCCACTGAATCAAGTTTATTATTATTTACGCGACAGTTATTAATTTTCACGCGATCTATGGAAAAACATTGAATAACATATTTTATTAGCTCGTGTCTCGAGCCTGGCGCCAATTAGTTTATGTTACGGATACTATCCGGATGAAATAACAGACGATTACTACAAAAATTATCTTTTTTGATCTAGATAATACAGAAATAAAATATCCATCAAGATAAAAACAGATAAAAAAAAATAATTAAAAAATTTTAAGTAGGTACAAGTTCAAATTTTTTTTTTTTTCTTAAAAAATACGTTTACGAGCAATCAGTTTCGACTGCTTTTACGTCATGATACAAATGATGTACAAAATTTGTAATCTGCGAAGTTTTCGTTCATAAAACAAATTTTTTTTTTTTTATAAAAAAAAAAAAACGACGCCTGGTCGAACGATAGGAAAACCGTTCGGGAATTATTTAAATGATATACTAAACCTAATATAATACATGTCCATACTTTTGTGTCGAAATTATACCTAACAGGCGTTTTTTAGTTTCATAGTTAAAATAATTTTGACTGAGTAAAAATAGATGTGCTTTTGAAGTACGAACATGGAATCGCAATTATGTTGAGTTTTAAGTGCAATATCAAAATTCAATTTATTCAAATTAAGAAGTTAATAACTATTTGGATGTACAACAGAGGCATATATTACACTATTAATACTAGTAGAGAGTTGTTAAGAATTTAATAATTAAAATTTGTGGTTTATTTGTGAAAATATACACGATAGTCGGTAAGAATACAATTTACGAAAGTTTTTGTTCCGAAACAATAATAAGAGTTTCGTGAAAATAACAAATGATTTTAAACCTTTTTTTTTTTACTGTAACGTATTCTGTTTCTAGCTATCTATGGACCATCAAAATTTTATACTTACCGAGCAAAGCGTATAAGCAATGTAACAGAGCGTACAATATGAAAGCATAATTTATATAAAAACGTTTTTTATGAATTTTTTTGTGTCGGTTATTTGTATGTTGTAAACAACAGTTCTTAACATAATATTAGATAGGTAACCATTTATTTTTTTTTATAAAAATACATTATTATTAATTGTTTATAGCACAACAACCAATTTATTATTTAAATTTGATAATTTTCAGGCAACGTTAAACAAATTTTTATAGTTTACAAGTGCAATATGTTCGTGACTTCAAATAATACTTGTGTTTGAATGTTAGCATATTGGTAAAAAATTTTGTAGTTAGCTAATTAATCTGTTTTTCCGTCACATGTTTCTCTTGTGCTTTGGCAAATAAAATACGTGTATTATGGTTGTAAAAAAAAAAGGTGGAAAAGGAAGCCGTACAAAAGAACCGGGTGAATTTCTAACGTACCTATGTGTTGTGTGTTTCCAATACGACCTTCAATTGAATTATACGTTTATGTGCTTGTTCAATAAATTCGCGCGAGAAATACAATTAATCGCATTTTTTTTTTTTTTTTTACCATCTCAAAATGTAATTTCAGTAATTGAAATTACTGACGAAAGCCGCACAAAAGAGAAAAAATCAATGCCTAGAAAAACAACATTAACGCTGTAGTTTTTATTGTTGTATTTTATTTCACTTTCGTGTAAATAATTTCTCGGTATAATTTATGTATAGCTGTTCTGATACCTGACGTGTTGTTTATAAAAAAGTAATTTAACGAAATTCCTGTTCCCGGGCATAAATTATTGACAATATCCGCGAAAGGTCGTTCGCCGTCGGGCAGTTATCAATACGTCTTTAATGAAATAATAATATCGAGTATAGACGAACAGTGAAGATGGACAAATTCAAAATTGCGATGTATATATATATATATTTTGCTCCGAACTTTTCTATAATAGGTGTAACTATGATAATTTCTAGGAATAGAAAGAGATTCTTTTAATTTTGATTGGCACGGGCCGTACTATTTCGTATTTTGTTTCGTAAATATCATTAAAACGGCCGTGTCGCCAAACAAGACCTAAACCGTGAGACGGTGTAATTACGTGACAATGTCGATAAATTATTACCTCTCGCGGTGCATTATGCGGCATCGTAAATCATCTTTTAAATTTATTGCATCGTTTTTGATTAAACTCAGGACCTTACCGTGCCTCACAAGAATATTGCTTTACATCATAATCTTATAGCGACAAACATCAACGGCCGGATTAACTATTTACTTCCGTATTTATATCGCGTCGTTTAAAATAAGATCAGTGTATTTTTTTAGGTTCTGAACGTCAGCGAGGAATGTATTGTTTTTACAGTGTCGTTGTTTTTTCAATTTTTTCTGTCAACGACCTTTCGTATAGAAGGAAAGCTCCGATTTCCAAAGTCGGTAAATCTAATGATATGACCGACTCCGGTGGTACATTGGTTGAAGATTTTTTTAAAATTTTGCCTACTTTTCGAGTTAAACATTAAAAAAAAATGTGTTCCTGGCTTTTTTTTTGTTTTTGTATTATAAAACAGCTGATATAATATCGTAACGACACAAACAATTATTACATATTTTAATGCAAAGCCAAAATATGTCGATTATTTCAATCGTGTTTTTATTATTGTTTTGTTGTAAAAACATAAAAACGTACTACTTCGATTCGCGTTTAGAAAACTTCCAATTTACGGAAAACTAAATATCTACAAAATTATCAATTATACATGCGTCATCGAAAACATTTTCCAATTCTTTAGAATAAACTATAAGTTACTATTATAAGCATTTTTCCTTTTATCCAAAACAGTTTGGCGAAGTGTATAATCAAGCTTTAATTTTTGTTTTTTATAAACTTTCATAAAACGGTAGTATAAGATTAAAAGTTAAAACTCAAAAGAGACATTAATAATTTCTCGAAAAAAAAAAAGTTTTAAAAAATGCTGCTGTTTTGCAGTTTTTATAACCTTATTTTCATATAAGTACTTTCTATACAGGTAGGTTTTAAAACTGTCACAATAATATTTTACACTACGTATAATATTTTCTTCTTGTACGATTATAAATCATAAGTTCGTATTTTAAACAACAGTGTTATAATAAATATAATAAGCTCCACTATATTTATGGATGCCCTCGGTATATATTTTGTCTAACTCAACAAAACCAAAATTATTGTTATGGAGGTCTCTTGTAGTTAAGTGTATAATATCACACACGAACTTTCAACAGATTCATCAATACATTAAAGTACATTATTAATCATATTTTATATCGCATTACGACGCTGTTAGATACCATAAAATTCAAGAGTTTCAAGCGAGTACGATATTTTAATTTAAAAAAATATATATAAAATTTCCATTCTCTGCACGCGCTCGATTAAATCAAACGCGTTTTATAGTTTTCAAAAATTTTATCGATCGTATCAATAATATAATAATACCTGGGATATTATTACCGTGCATTTAACACTGTTTAATGCAATAATATGTTAGCCGTAAACGTTCGTCAATAAACGTCGACCGAATTTCGTTACGTTTGATACGGTTTTACGAGCACTAAATATTTAAGACTGTGTCGTAAACGCAACATTGTTAAACTGTGTTCAATGTAGATTTGTTAGCGGAATGTTTTCGATTGTACAACCGTTCAAACATCCGCTGCTAAACGCGTGTCCGTGTTTTAGTGACACAAGCGTTCATACATAAACTCGCGTAAGGATGGGATGTAAACACGGGAAAAATTACTCATTTCATCTACCCGATATGATACCGAACTCGGTAATTTATACAATCAAGGTGACCACATAAAACCATTAGTACACTTTAATTGAATTTTGTTTTCAGTGTCAACGTTCTTCCTAAGAATAGCATTTTGCAGTACAATTTTTGCGGCTTTATCGCTCCGAGATTTTAATGTAAGTCGTGCCGATAGCTCTCGGACGAGTTTTAAGGGAGTAGTATCCGCAAGAGCTAAATCACAGCTGGGGGAAAAAAAAAAATTTTAAAAAAACAGGAAATTTTGAATACGCTGTAGATCCGTAACACTCGAACCACGGAATCGTTCTCTATTATTTTTTTCCTTATTGTCCTTTGTCTATTGTTAAAAATACATTTTTAGCAATTTTTATCGAAACAATTTTTTTTTAGTAATCTCAACACGCGCTTCTTCATACGTAGACTTTCGCTAATCGTTTATTTTTTTTTTTTTACTCTGTGTAATCCGTACCTTCAATAAAAAACAATAACCGCGGTTGGTTGAAAATCTACAAGATTGCGAGAAAAAAAAGAAACCCCCCAAACACTCCTCCTCGCACACGCGCCACCGTGTTGTTCATCGTCGAAGTGGAACAAATTATATCGCTCTGCCAGGCTCTTCTGTTTTCTGTCCCCGGTCGGTTTTTTCGCATTTTCAGGACGATGTTTTTTTAACGAGAAAATAATCGTACGCGATTTTCCACACAAATTGCGAACAGAATTTCTACCAGCCGTTAACCGACTGCACTTTAACAACGGCGAACATAAAGCACCGCTCTGCATAGGTCATTAATTTTATCGTTCGCCTTATATTACTGGCTATTAATAAAAGAAGAAGCTGCACCGCAGGAAACCGTTACGGAAATCTTTTTTGCATTTTTTTACACTTTAACTTTGACGCGTCCGTAGCGCGGCTAATGCAGTTGTTATTATTAAAACGACCGTGCGTTATATTATACGTTTTAATAACTTTCGTTTATTTTCTCTCCGAATAACGTTGGTGACGATTATCGATGACAAAAAAAAAATTAATACAACGTACGTATAAAATATGGAGTAACGGGGGGTTTTTTTTTTTTTTATAAACACATTATCAGTTTGTTATAAAAACTTTTTATAGGTATTTATAGTTTTTTATGCTCGAGTTTTGCCACGATATGGTATCGAATAAATCGCATTTAAATGAATTCGAGTAAAACCCGATTGTTAATTTTTATCATACTTTTATGACGTTGGCCAAAAAATAATGATCGAAAGTTTTGGAAAATTTTAAAAATACAATTTTTATATCTCATGAAATTTATTAAGGACATATCTTAATTGGCGACACACAAAATTTAAATTACTATTGTGTATAAACTGCACGAGACGTTACACGTTTCAATGCCATTTCTTTAAACCACAATTATTTAAAATATCATCATGACTATCCGTAAGTATATTTCCTCAAACTCTACGCCTCAACGTATTATTGTGACTGCATAATACCTAAATAACTATTCTGGTTACTAATGTCAGTAAAAATTTATACGGTAACACATTTATTTGGGTTTATCAATTGAAAAAAAAAATATAATAACCATGTTCATTTTACATTTTTAATAGATTTAAAATATTAAATAGTACGGTATGAATTATTTTGTAACAGTTATAAAGAGTATGGCTTTTTGTTGTTTAAACGTTTCTCCATAAATATTTTTTTTGATACATTCTGCAGCATTTGATCTTACTCGAATATTCACAGTAAACACACGTGTAAAAGATTTGTAACAACGACTATAGAAAAAAAAAAAAAAAATGACAAATCAGCTAGTCCTTTATACTAAGTATGAATAATCAATAAAACAAATTATTTAAACTATATATTTTGCTAAAACTCATGTACATTTGTATTTTTTAATAAACAAACGTGTATCGTTAAATAAAAACATTTACATATTATTAATATAATTTGTAAGTACAAATTTACAGTTTAATATACACTATGAAAAAAAAAATACTATTTTTTTATTTATAACTCGTCAACATAAACTCAGTTATTACGTTTGAAACATGCTTTTATGAAAATGAGTAGCTGAACCATACATTTTTATTGAAACTATATGTGGGCTATAAAATAATATTCAATATTTTTTTTGTGGGACGTTTTACCAAAGTAAGTGTAATATTTGTTTCGGCGTTATACCTTTTTAATGTAAATAATTTTATTTTTTTCTATACTCCATTGTATTGTTTTATAGAAGAAACAAACGAGCAAAAAAAAAAAAAAAATAACAATAACTCAGAACTTGACATTACGGCCTACGGGTATCAATCATACAACAAAAGTTGGGAAAACAAAGATCCACGAATTTGTTTATATGTATATAAAAGGATAACGCGTTAATTAATGAGTCTTAAAAAAGCTGATTATGGTTTGCGTATTGAATACACTTTGCTTTTCAAACAAATGATCTTTGTTATAATCATTTTAGTACGGACAAAAAAATACTCGTCAGCATAATTTATTGATAATAATTAGATAGTTTAAATCAGATATTATAAAATAAGTTACACAATGTTTGTTCGCTTAGAAAACAAATAATTTTTTTTTTACCGAGCCGAAAAACTCTACTTTGCTTCTAAAGAAATTAAATTTGGGGAAATAAATATTATATCTTAGTTTTTACAGTCAAAACTTCGCCAACAAACAATACACCCAATGGGCGTGGACGAAATAATTTCACCGTGTCAAATATATTTTTAAAACTTGGTTTTCATTATTCAGATTTGTATGATTAGGTCTAATTTTATTATAATAATTTATGAATGTAATAATAATGTCATCACTTCGCTTTTTTTTTTAAAAAACGTTCCACGGTACAGGTTTTTATTCTAGATTTTAATTATTTTTTATCGGCACCTGCAAAGTGCCAAAACACGTGTTGATTGCTCAACACTCATATTGTGTTTGTTACTTTCGAAACATCAAGACGGGTTATACGAAATGTGTTTCTCGTTGTGAATTTAATGTATTTCAATAATTTTAGTGTTGTTGTTGCTGTGAAACTCTAATTGATTCCGAATTCCGTACAGAAAACCAAGAATGTCTATCAGGTTTGATTAATTATTTTGAAGACAATTGAATCGGTAACCCACGGAAGAGACCGCGAAGAGTTTCTTTATTTTCTATAAACGTTTGGAATCGGTATTCGTTGTTGAAGTACAATATTCCACAAACTAACGATTCGGCATAATTGTTTCAAATCAATGTTCTCGTCGTCCTTCAATTTTAGGATTTTTATCGATTCGTTGAAGAAGGAAGAAAGCTTAAATCGTCTAAAAATTGAACGCTATGTTGTGTCGAACCTCCGACAAAGAAAAAATACAGCGATTCTGCAATTAGACCCCGTGGGATTCGCGATGATTATGAAAATGTACACGTATCCAATTGTATTATGCGGATGTAATTTTTTTACATATTTTTGGCATTGCGAAATATTTTTATTACCGCGACGTTTTTTACCGCGACGTTTTTCCAACGTCATTTTTACCGAGCCATTTTTACTGGGACATTATGACGCGGACTCGTTTTTATACGCAGCTATTTTGAATAAGCAGTGTAATCGTATGTTGTTTTGATCGTTCCGAACGTCATAATTTTGACGAGCATTTTTTGATATCGCAATTGAAATACTGTGAAAAATAATCAATAACATTCAAAATAATGTTAAAAACACTAACGCTGAACATGTAATGGACGACGAAATCGAGTTTGAAGTCGTTCGTTTTCGTCACATTTCCGTATTACCTAACCTATACACCCGCCGCTCGAATGAAAATGTCCCGTCCGAGTTGAGCACACTGACGGCTCCAGACGCAAACCAAGGATCGTAGATAGGTGTACAGAACTGTTTATTTTATTGATAATAACCCGCGTAATATTGTAGGAACTTGGGGCAAGACGCGAGGTAAGACTGTTAGTTCATCCGTATTTAGAAAAAAGAGACACTTTTAAAACGTCTTTGAAGCACTTTTCACTATTTCGTTTTGTACGTTTTACGGTAAGAACAATCCTGTTGCCGATTCTGTATTATGGATTCGGTAGTTTTTTATTTTTCCGTAGATGACTGCTTCAATCAAGTATTCATTAATCCTAACCTGATCTCAAAGAACCAATCGATCTCTAAAAAAAGCTCGTGAATCAAAAATTTTCGTACACATTTTAGACGTATCGAGTCGGGTTCCCCCGTTTGGGCTGCGGTTCTGAACCAAAAAACGGAAGCACCGTCGGTGGTGAAGAGGAGAAAAACCTATTTTTTTCCCCATTTTTCTAGAGACCGAGCCGGACCAGCCCTCCCCTTCCCACCAACACAGACATACTTCCGAAGCCGCCGACGGGTAGGTATCCGGTATCGTCATAACGCCGCGGTTTCGGCCCGGTCGGCGACGCGATTTTCTAATTTCCGGATTTTAATCAAAATTAACGGCCCGCATACACGTGTGTATACGTCACGTCTGCGGTTTCGTGTAGGCGTTTTTCGGCCGTGAGCGGAATATTGTTTTGTTATTATTTTGTAGGTGCGTAATGTTCCGCGCGCCTTTCCTATTTTTCCGGACGAACAAACAATAATCGCCGCGTTAAAAACCCGTCGCGGTGTTCTCGTAAAAACGGTAACGCGCGATCGTGCCAAACGGACGCCCGGACGCGTGCCTAAATTAATAACGCGCGACAACAGCAATAACGACGACAATTACTACTGGCACACCCTCGTTCGCTGCGTGCGGGAATTCGGTAAACAATTCGTACGTTACGGGGGCGAGTTATTACAATAAGACGCGAGCGGGTCCGGCAATTGTAAAAACGGTTTGGATACCATAGCGATACGTGCTCTCGACCGAATTGAATCGCAGAATTGATATTACTTTGCTATTAATCAATCAGGCTGTGCGGTTACAACGGTCCTTCGCCTTACACGCGCTCCCCCGACAAAATACCGTCAGTAACTATTAGCTCAACGAACGGCGTTTCCGACTGTGGTCGCAGCGGCGAACGTTTTTACGGTGATTTTTGTATTTTTTTTTCTGTCAAAAACTTCAAAGTCGGCATCTCTTACGATAGGTCGACGAACTCCGGCGGTGCTTTATTGGCTTTTTTCGAAATTTCGCATATATTTTGAGTTTCGTCCCAAAAAAACACGCGTTATTTCCAGGCACCTCTTTCCCATTGGGCACTTTGGGCACGTGCCCAGGGCCCCGCGATCAATGGGGCCCCCTAGCTCCTGCCAGATCACTAACCGATAATCGATATTTATTACCGTTGCAACTAATTTGTTAACTTCACTCGATGATTTTATTGATAACCTCAGGGATAAATTTGATGGCTTCGAATCGTCCGCCAAAAAAAAAAATCCAGGATCTGACTACAAGGACCTATCTCAAAGAACGAGAGTTAGAAGTTCTAAAAATAACAATAATTTACAGTTAAATTGATCTAGACATTTTCTTTTTTACCACCTCACCCGTTTTAATAAAATAGCGTTCTTTCCAAGTCGTAGGGGCCCCATTATACCACTGCCCAGGGCCTCAAAAAGGTTAAAGACGGCCCTGGTTATTTCCATAAATGAGGAACTTCATAACATTGCGGACAGCGTTTGTATTTTTGTTCTAGATTTCGAATGAGAAAATATGGAATCGTACTCAAGTTTTTAAAAAACGAGTGTCAATATTTTACGGTGTGTTCACCCGGAATCAAACGTAATAACGAGACAAACAAAAAATAAAAACTTTAGAGCTAGCTGTGAGCGCGAATCTGCCAATAAATCGCTGTGTTTTTTCTTGGACGCCGTATCGATGGGGGGTTTTAAATTGAAAATTTTAATCTGAGTTTAAAATTTCTTTCCGTTACAGAATGTGATTGCGAATTCATTTCAATGTTTTGTTTTCTGCTCTGTGTACACGTCGTTCAGTTGAGGTGAATTAAATCTTAGGGTGAAACGTTATAGAATATACATACATACATGCCCGAACGTATTTTATTTATGTGATTCGGCAGTAACGGCTGTTCCTATAAATTACAGCCCACGAGAATACATCTTTTATTCAAAACTATACTGGATAGTTCGCTATTTCTCGTGGTGTTCTATAAATATCGAATTATTTATATTTAACGACGTCGATGATTCGTGCATTTTGAATTGTTTGAACTGCGGTACCTGGCTCGATTAAAAACGTTTTAAAACACGACGGTTTCGCCTAATCACCAATTTGCTGCTATCCAAGGCCGGCGCATATGTAACGTAATTTATTGTTATTATTCACTCAACAAAATTGTGAAATTCAGATGTTCCCAAGTGTTTAAAATGGTGATTTAGATGACTGTGTTACTCCGTTTTTGAGCTTCCAATAAATAATTAATTGATCAACAGCTACTGAAAGAAACCTTCTCAAAATCACGTGTTCAAAACTAAATTTTAAGTTTTATCGAAAATTTCAAAAATTATTTATAAGGGCTTAAACGATATACCTACATTAGATGTGCTCTAGTGAGATAAGTTCTGTTTTTGAATGTAAAACCTACTAATAGTTTACCTCGTAATTCGCTCGTAACAAGTACCTATAGTGTTTTCTTACTTTTTTTTTTTTTTTTTTTAAGTAGAGATCTGGCGTTCTGATTAGGCAAAACACGTACATGCGTGTACGTATTCACATGAACGCGTTATTAATATCATCGGAGCTAAAGTTTCATACTTTATACTAAATAATAATATATTCTATGACAATTATCGACGGGTCGGCATTAATATAATGTTGATTATGAAAACCGAGAACGGATATTTTAAACGTCAGACGTCGTACTCGAAGTTTAAATCAACCTAAACCTAATTCTATAAAAACGGTATTTTATCGAGAAAAAAAAAATGAACTAAAATTTATAAAAATACGTCAATGTTTTTATTTTTAGATTTTGCGTGAAACCCAGCGATGGATAACGGTAAAATATAGTTTTGAATCCGTATGCAGCTTGCAACGTCGCATTGTTCGTCTGCGGTATTTTTTGACCCGTTCGTAAAATGTAACAAGTAAGTAAGGAAGTTCTTCGGACTGTCGTCATCGGTCATCGAGCGGAACGTTTATAAACAGTACCGGTACGTTTTCCGTTTGCCTATCGCCCGAATTCAACGCTCGCTTTGAGGACCACGGTTATAGATAAAATTGTTTATCACCGTTCGTGGCTCCGGCTTGGATCACTGCTAACCAGCTGCTGTGACCGGAACCGCGTAATGGACCCCGTCATTATCACGGTCTTCAAAGATAATAATATGAAGGAAGACATTTACCAATCGGTTCGTGCATAATGTACGGCCACTAAAGGAGGAGGACATTTCGGTTGACCACTGTTACGCATTAAGCACTAAAGTGAGTCCTTGCAACTCTTGATTTAGTACCTAGGTATGTATGAAATATAAAGGATCAAAATACACGAGACGTATTATTGTGTGTGTGTGAAATTGAAACATATTTTGACAAATAGTTATCGATTTACAGAGCGTTAAAATGTTTGAATTTATAGAATTACCATGCTCAATTCGTTACTTCATAAAAACCTTTAATTTTTTGGTTTAGAGTCTTGAAACTTTGATATTATAGGATCTAAATACAAATAGGTATACCCATATATTATGTGACTTACGCGATTTCGGTTCATTTTTTGTTACATTTTTAATCTTAAGTATTCATGCCATAACCTGATGTGAACGAGCGTCATGTTCTTCATTAGGGGTACCTATTTGAATGTAAAATACGCTTGTTACAAGATACGAACGTTTATTGTTGCATCCCAGATGGTAAAAAAATTAAAATGTATTGTTTTGAATAAATCTAAATAACGATAGAGAAACACATTTCCAAGTAGACGAAAGATAAAATAGATGTTTTTTTCATGACCAATAGTGAGGCAGAATTTGGATATTATAAGGATATTTGAACACTGTCGATACAGGTTTGATTTAGCAAACCACCCAACAGTATAAAATGAACACAAAGTTTGAAAAAACCATCTTAACAGTATTCTCAGTTCAAATTCATTTAATTTTCGTGCAAATATGAACTTCATGCTTTGTATACCAATATACTATGAATTTATTTTGGATAAATGACGTATCCAAACTCAAAGTATTACCGTTTTATACGTTTGGAACCAATAGGTATGCATCCCGTTTCTTCTATGGTAAAAGAAAATAGAAACGATGGTAAACGCAACGGAACCGCAGTATATACGTACATTTCATGTGCACGAATAATTTTGAATTTTCATTGTGTTTCAAAAACGAAAAATTCAAATGAACGGATACCGTAGGAAACTTGTGTTGTACAGTGACCCGATTACGGTTTACGTATAATTCGTTAAAGTTTTCTGTATATACACGTGAACTCTGGATAAGGCTTAAGAAGATGATATTTTTTATCATTGTTGGATGAAAGATAAGCTGTATTCTGTTTTTATGAAATGAATGGTGTTTTAACAAAAGCAATTGAATAACACGCTACAATTTCAAAATAACAACCGTTTATTAATTGTTTCTGTCTCGAATTGATGTCGTGACGTGTTATAAAATTTGTTTTATTTAAAAAATTTATTGTTACAAAACAGTATGTGCCTAAATGGTCATAAACTGTTGTAATGTGTCATAAAATAAAACCAATAACTATTATTTATAACTATTATAACTCGCCTGTAATATATTAGTTTTCGTGTTATAACATGCGTTGACAGATGTAAACACAAATTTTAATGAATAAAAGTACCACCTATCAATACGCAGAACTCTGATTAATATTTCACCCCATTAAAAATATACGTGAGCAATAAAATGTACGCGATTCATTTATGATTTGTTGTATAAATGTATACATTGACATTCATTTTTTTTTTAATTATGCTTATTCGGTTGGCATATAAAAAAATGAAATGAAATATTTCATAAACTGATAATACATTATAAAATATTAGTCGAAACTCACGAATGGCAGCCTCGTTGTAGGAAAATACAGTTTGATGTAAAAAAAGCGCATCCTTTATGCAAAATTTTACAAATATTTTATATTAATTTCTATAGAATTTCAAATACTTGTTGCAGTATATTAATTACTAAATTATAATATACTGGTTGGAAGGCTGGAAATAAAACGATAAAACCTACACTAATTTGATTTGAATAACACATTGTTTGGTATTCATCTTCGTTTTGATGGTGATATTTTAACGACATTGCACAAATAACATAACAACAGATAGCGACGAAACATTTGCAGTGGTAAATACAGCTTTCAATATTCAATTACGATCGGTTTAATTATTTTTTGCGACTTTGCTCTTAAACTCCGTGTAGAGGCATTTTGATTTATACATATTTTATCGCGATAACAAGAGTTGCGGCCGTTGTAAATTTTTAAAATTATCGAAATTCAACAAAATAAAACGTTTTGATAAAAATTCTGAAAAATACGCGGGAGTATCGAAAAGTGCCGGTGTTTTATGAAAATCGTATTTATAATGTACAAAAGCTTACAACATTTTCGTCTCTTGGAAACAATTCGCCACACCCATCGTCATCCACTAATTTTAATTCGCACGAGAAAACTTTTAAAGAATAATTTCATTTTGATATGATTATACGTTAAAATCCGTAAAACGTGATGATGACATTTCGACGAACATCGAATTTTCATTCCACTAAACAACAGCTCTTATAACAGTTAAATATATTGTGCCGTACACGCATGATACGTTTCAGTTTTCTTGAGAAAAATATCTTCGATCGAAAACAAATGCTTCGTATTTTCCTCTACGAAGCAGCATCAAATATGGAAATAGAGACACGGTATTTTTTTTTTTAAATAGAGAGACGATGGAAAAACGGATGAGAGAAAGAGGATGATGGACTAGGGGGTCGAGGAGAAGGGCTCGAAGTTTTCCCTCTCAGCGATCTCAGCTGTTGTACACCTCCGGGGACAAAAATATACCACTGGATGACGACGACGACGACGACCATCGGTATAAGCACCGTTGGCAGCAGGTGCGCCGCGCGAGAGAAGGACACCGTTGAATTTTTTTTTATTTATTTTTTAGTGTAAGCGGCGAGGGTGGTGTGGCAAAGAGGGTAAAAGAAAAACGAGCACACGGGTTTTAAGCGGACCAAGAGAGAGAGAGAGAGAGAGATAGACGTCGGTAATAAATAATAATAACCGAAATTTCGGCCCTACGATAACGCCGTCGTGCGACTTGTTCTGCTCGAGCTGGGAAACCGCGCGCAAAACAGCCGCAGGTAATACGGAGAACAAACGCGTGGAGTCGAGACGAGTCAAAGAGGAACGCGACGGCGTGACGGACGAAAAATGAAAATTATTTCGCGTTGATGCAGATGGATCGTCAAGCCTTATATTTTCGTAAATATATTTTTTTCGAATCTCGTTCATTATCGAAATGGTAATCTGTCCGCAATAGGTGTCCGCGTCTCGGCTGACTTCTTTCGGTCATAAAACGTCATATTACGGAAGTACAAATGCCGAACCGTCCTGGGGCGCGGCTAAAGTTTTTATAAAAAAACACCGAAACGCGAACTCTCTTTTCGAAGAAGGCGCGCTGATTTTGAATATAGTTTTTGTTTTTGTTCTGGGGCGCGCGTTTTTTCCGATTTTGTGACGACACCTACGTTTACAGTTCGAAATAAAAAATTACGATGTCTGCCGGAACATAATTTGAAAATCGGCAAAACGAGCGCCCTTTAAGGCATTTTTGTCTATTCAACAAAAAAAAAAAAAAATAAAACACTCAAATACGTTCGGTCAAATGAGTACTACCAAATTGCATTTTATCGACTGTTTCGATAAAGTCGTATAGGAATACACCACCGAGTGTAGAAATCGCAAACTTTTCCCCTCCATAAATAGCTTCACCCGTTTCCCTTAACATGGAGTGTAGCATAACTGAAAGGACCAATAATTAAATTATTTTAAATGAATTTGATAGTTACTACGCCTAACTAAAAACTGTTCGGTTTTTTTTTTAGCACAACAGATCAATACAGACATTTATGATCTTAAACGTTTTTAAAATTTAAACTTCACATTATTAATATTTTTCTGTTAATAAAATAAAACGTCGTATTATTATTATACACCACGTAACAAACCTTTTCCGCATTTGTTCGCCTAGCAATCGCATATTTTCTACCTCATAACTCAGTATATTATCTCTGAGATATATTTATCGTATGATACATTAAGAAAAAATATCATGGATTTTCCGAGGTTTAACAAAAATCAACATTAATATCTAACGCGTGATGTTATGGGATCACGACAAAGCGCATGCGTTAAATTTTGTTACTAAAAATCAAATTTTTTGAACCGATAACAAAATATACACGTGTTTTAAAAAAAATTTCTCTATAATCAATTTTATCATCG
Source organism: Hormaphis cornu (assembly GCA_017140985.1). Classification (NCBI taxonomy): domain Eukaryota; kingdom Metazoa; phylum Arthropoda; class Insecta; order Hemiptera; family Hormaphididae; genus Hormaphis; species Hormaphis cornu. The sequence goes on along the minus strand of CM029358.1, from coordinate 35,934,125 downwards.
ATATACTTTAGTTCTTAAAATAAATTCAATAAACGTCTACTAAAAAATATAATCAAATCAAAAAGCGTTGAAAATATAATAATAAATCGATAAGCTATGATGTAAAGCATATTTTTATAGTTACTTATTTTTTAAGAAACGTGAAGAGAATATTATAAAATTTCCAGAAAGTTGTTTTTAATTGCTTCACTTATAACAAATAAAAACGTAAACTAAACTATTCACAATTTTCGCACGTATTGTTTGAGTTTTAATTTTTTGGACTGTAGTTTTACTTGATTTATTTTGAATGCTTTACATCAATTTACAGTAAAATAATTCAAGAACAGCATAGACACCAGTCTTGTCTTTTGCTATTATCATTTTACAAACGGTATATTGGTATAAACGTATATTTTTACTTTTACAAAATGTTTACAAAAAAAAAAAAAAAATGAAACCCACGTTATAAAAACTAAAAGCAACACTTAGTCTATTCCGTTTGAAATCGTTGAAAAGAAAAAAGTTTATGTTGTAAATTAATTGCACGCGAGCAAAAACGAAGTGAGGCGGATTGTGTGACGAGAACGAAATTTCATTTCAGACAATATTTTCCGAGGAACAATACTTAAGGAGTGTTTCACGACACGTGAATAATTAATGACGATGCCTAAAACACACTAACACATACGCCGGTTCACAAATTTAGAGTCATAATTCATAAACGATTAATGTTTTTCATCGCTTACGCGGAACGCTGTTTTTTTCTTCTTCTTCTTTTTTCGAAAATCCCCTGAATAAGTCTCCATATAATACAGCACACGTTTATTGTATGTTTATTATAAATATTTACACATAAACACTTAGACCGTTAACAAAATAAAATAATTGATTTTGTGTATTATCATAAACGTATTATTTTACGTATTTGTACGTGGAAGTCGAAATGACGCATTAACATGAATGGATAAAAAAAATTTAAACAATTGGAATTAAAATTAAAATTAAGTGATAAATTGTTGATCAATAGCGTGAAAAATAATGAAAGTCAGTTTAAAAAATATTTTTCAAATTTTTCAAACTGTGAAAAGTTGGTTCAAAATGAAAAATCACCAATTTTACTAAGGTATTCGACGTTTCAAATTCAAATTTTAACTATTTTAAATCTAAGTTTTAAGACCTGCCTATTGGTACGTGACACATTTCAGTTATTAACCATATGCATTTACAACAGTTTATAATATAATTTTTACAAAGTTGTTTATTAAAACAAATCATTAATTAAATTATACGCTTGGTGTTAAAAAAGCATTCAATATACTAATAATTAGGTTTGAGTAAAATAATTATAATTTACATTGAAATAATCACTTACTTATTCCAGCAACGTTTCCTAAAAATATAAAAACAATTCATTAGAGTTAAAATAACGACATGAAATCATCATAAATTGTTTTTAAATCAAATTTATTTATACATAGGTTATATATTTTATGTTTTTATAAAACTGTTAGTTATAATATTTTAAATTTAAGGGCTTGTAAATTATAAGCGGTAGTTACTTCTTTGATTAATTCATATTGAATAAGAAATTACCTGTTATTTGTTTTAAATTCAAAATACGCACGGATATCTTAAATATTCAAGTTAAGCTTTTCAGACCCAAGTTTGGATAAAGATAGAGAAGTTTTAGTAAAACCTTTTTTTTTTAAATTTTACCTTTCAGAAGTTTTTACGACAGATCCGTTTTTGGTTTTTACCAATTTACTACCTACACATCATAACGAACACTAAAAACATATCTTTACTAATTTTTGGGAATCACATTAACATGCATATTTTGGCGTCAACTTCATTGTTTCACGATATCCAGTAGTATTCGTGGCATTGAATCTTCATATTTTGTCATTTATATGGCACTTGGCAGTCTGAATGGATTTGTGATTCAAACTAAACGTCTTATCTCATATTCGAATATGAGTTTATTTCAAAGCATAAATTGTTAACTAAACATCCCAAAAGTTATGTAGTTGTAGAAAATACTCAAAACGTAATTACGTAATATTATTTATTTATTTATTATTTACTAATTTTTTCTTCAGAATCCCAACTATGTTTCTGTACTAGTTAAACAGAAAATAATTAGGTTTAATTTTTTTCTTTTATTTTCAACCATTCGGGCGTATTGTGGAAGTAACATTGCACGTTTCACGTCTGCAACCAACACGAAACGGTTATATTTTGTGTGTACGCGATGTTTGTTTTCTTTTCTTCTATTATCGTTTATATTATTGCACTTGTAAAAGTTTCGATGACGTGAAATCAGTAACGTCTTTGAAAAAACAACTTTCATCGTCGGAAAACAGTGTGAGTTTACCGTGACGAAACGTACCTATCGTAATATCGTATTTGTTTTTGCTTTTTTCGGTTTATACACTAAGTGCACAAAGCGTGCGTAATAGTCCCGAAAAAACATTCAGTATCCTTTTTCGAAATTATACGAACTCATACAGCCTCACGCATCATAATGTCGTATACGCAATTTTATACCAATAATAATAATAATATACATTTGTTATTATACACCGAACATTGCCGTTCGATAATATAAAACGAATAAACAATACATTTTCTCCAGTAAATTTCGTTTTTAAGGAACGCCTATTCGTCTGTCACGTCATACCCAAATAATATGTTAGTCCATTATATTACTATACAATATTGACAAAGAAAGAAAACCAGGATCAGTCTAGGACGGGTGGGTAGTTTGACGGAGTAACGACTACGCTTTGGGTGGGTTGTGGTTCAAACGTACTATTTAATGCCTGAAAGCCATAATAAATCATTGATTTTGCGATAACAGCGAGCTCAGTTATCTATTGTATACGTCCTGGTAAAAACTAAATTTAACAACAAAAATGATCCGAAAACTACGAAAGTAGTGTCGACGTTAAAAAAAAAATGTTAACTTAAATAACGTGTGAAAATTTTATTACGTAAGTAATAACCTACCGATTATAATGGTATTATTTCCATTCAATCGGACATATACTTGCAACTCCAGCGGGCTTTTTAGTATAAATTTGTGTTTTTGACTGTTACCCGCCAAATGTGTGAAATTCAAAAATTTGTTCGGAATAAATTATAATTTAAATCCAAAATCTCATATTTTTGTGTTATTCAAAGTTAGGATCGAAGCACTCTTTCTACACAATACGTCGCCACAAACTTGAAATTTTCATATTTTCGCAGTAAAATTCTTAATTTGTTCTTGGTTTTTGGAATACTACTCAAAAAGTAAGCAAAATTAAAAAAACTCTAGGAAGAAAGTATTACCGCACTCAATAAAACTATCAAAAAAGTTGCTGATTTCTACAAATTGTAGCATTCCTTCTGAACGAAAACTTAATCACAAATTTTAGTATTTCAATCTTTTCGCCGTGAAATTCTCCAAAAATTCTAACTTTGTTTTTGGTTTTTGGCTATAACTCAAAAAGAAAGCAAAATTTCAAAAAAAAAAATGCTGCACTCAGAATCTAAAATGGGTATATAAACCCCACATAAAAATTTTCATTTTATTTTATTTCACGTAGAGTATATTCCATTGTCGCCCGTCGGTCACTATATTCTAATAATTGTAATTGTGTCTCACTTCATCAAGTACTTCGTATCAAAACAAGAACAAAAATTTAGTAATGGCATTGAAAACTATAATAGTTTAGTGAAAAGTTTAACGGAGTATATACGGTCATAGTTCTATTTTGAACATTAAACGGAAAGTAATTTGTAAATGATAAGAACTGATCATATAAAATTCTATTTGTTAGCTATTATTAAGTCAAAGATAGTTGTTGGAACTATTAAACCTTTCTGCGAATCGTTTAGAAAGTTTAAAAATAATAATATGTTAATAAAGCTACAAAATCATCAATTCTATTTGGAAAATGTAGCTGTCAATGTACAGTGCGAGTATAAAAAAAAAAAAAAGAAAAACACATTTCAAGAATCATATGGTTTGTGTCTATTTCCCACGAGTTTAATTGCATATGGTAGATCATTCGAAAGATAACGATTTCATGATACGTTTAGGTAGTATTTTTAATTTGAAATGTGTGTCAAAAATAAATATTAATATTTAGAAATAGTATAATACAACTTTTATACGTGGACATGTTTTCTTAGAATAATAGAAACACGTATTCCTAGTATTGTTGCTATGAATCTTAAATTATTTCCTATTGATGACTTGTTTATTTTGTTTTTCGTTATATTAAGGAATGTTTTTATTTGAGAAACAAACAGAAACGGGGTTTTTTTTCGGAATAAAAATTTCCGTCTGACTTTAACGATATGATAATAGAAGCCATTTATGGAATCCCGAGAACATAACAATTTTGCGTCTATTCAAGTTCCATTCAATATTATTATAATAATTTCAATTTAATATGTTAATATTCTGAACAAAAGGGTCTTTCACTGCAGTTCTGATAACCGAAGGGATTCGATTAATACCATTCAGTAGTGTTCTGTTTCATTCGCTGTAAGAACGTCGTCATCTATTTACGATTATGGCTAAGCACATCAACGCCTTGACCGATGGCAACTTACTATGATATTTTCGCTATCTTAACTATGCAGGAAATCGTTCCCGTGGGAGTGTTGTAAACCTCTATACGATTCGTTTAGTTTCTTAGCATCTAGAAATCATTCGTGCCTCGTTTAAATGTAAATTTTTAAGACAAGATGAAGTCACTGAAATATTACATCCACAGTTAAAAATTTGAAGGCTTCCTTTTTTTTTGTAAGGAAAAGAATTATTTCTCGTTATCGCATTGTCGTATTCAAATAAATTATTTAACATCCGTAAGTTACAATAAAATATTCAAACGAAAAACAAAATAAAATAAATTTAGAAAAATATATTACCAGAATTGGTAGTTTTTAAATTACCAAGACTTGTATACAATATAATATTATACAACTGCGGGTAAACAATGTCGATATTCTTTATGTTTTTACTCTGTTGAATAAATAAAAGGGAAATATGATTTATGTTGTATATAAGTTATCGAACTTATAAAGGTTAAGACGGTATGGTTCTACAGAAATTATAATTTGTTAATAAGTATTTTGTGAAAAAAAAACAACTCATCAAAACATTTATTACGGTATTGATTATTTTTTTAATCATTTTGTTATGAACGCGTTAGTTTGGTTTGCAAAATAATTGTATATTTTACTTTAAATATTCACATATAAAAATATAACGGTGTTCGCAAAAACAATGTCTTTTAAATTTTTTTGTTTTTCTTAAGATATACAAAAACAAACGAAATTGTAGACCGAAATTTAAAATAATATGACAAAAACATATTGTCGTTTGGCACGTCATAAATAACTATTTTATACTAGATTCATTAATGATATAAATATATTGAAACAGAACAATTATTTTTCTTGTAATTTTGTGTGAATATTTAAAAGCGGTTGATTTAAAAACATTATTTTGAGTATTTTATATTGTACACATGTGTAACTATCTTGTTCTTGTGAGTAGTGTTGTTTTTAATCACCTTAGCAATTGAAATGATTTTTTTTTACTCAATAATTTTAACCTTATTTAATTGTAAAAGCGCTGAATTTAACTGCGTTTGTAAGTTAACAAATGTTAATTTGAGAAATTGGTACGTTATTCGTCGTATACTTTATAAAATTACAACTATTATATTGGAAATTAATAAACAATAGTTTTGATAATAGTTTCAGGTTTAAAATAAAACTCTATCAAGTCTATTGAATCGTAATTTTTTTAGCGGTATAGGACTGACCAAAATTGTTTATTTATTTTGTTTTTGACCAGATCCACTTTTATTTTATTGCAGTTGTTCTACCTGTGTATAGAAATGACATTTTTTTCTGTCAAACGTTTCTATTGACCATTGTAAATACATTTCAATTATACTTCATTCGTTTTTATTAGAACTTTCGTTAAAACCGAACATTTAGTTAATTATATCACTAACTTAACGATACAAGTTCATCAGCAGTTTTTGTATTTATTGTAAACTTTCAAAACTCAAACGATGAGTAAACATATTTTACAGTCGCGTTCTATACTTGGTAACTTTGATATCGTTAATTTATCATTGAAGGTCATGTACAATAACACGAACAAAAATTAAAACACGTATACTTAAAATGTGAAAGTTTAAAGCCTAAAGGTAAAATAAAACTGAGACATCGCAGGTGTAGTAAAGAAGTAGCGTTGAATCGAATAATCTTACCGTTAGTGAATTAACAAAAGTTAATAACATACAATCGAATGCTAAAGTAAATAACAGTCGCCTCGTTTAGCAGCAAGTGCCAACCGTAATAAAAACAATTTTGATTTTTCGTTTCGTCATTAAATCATCTTTTGTAATTCAAATGTAGTTTTGTTATGAGTAGAAAAATTAATAATATGTATCTATAAAAAAAAAAAGACGTGAACTTACGTTGAATGGTCACTTTCCAGTTGGATGTTGAATAATTAAAACGGCCGTTGAAATTAACGGTTTTCACGTCTTAATATGGCCTTCCTAAGGCCCTAAGGGGTCTTTGTATCGAGTTTGGTGAAAACCGGTTAAAAACTGTATTTTGCGAACAAACGGACGGACGGACCGACAGATAAAAATTGTAAAGTATCGCTCAAAAGCGTTAAAATTAGATTAAATTTCATATCCATTAGAGACGCTATCCTTTTTTACAAATTTATGAATTTACAACGTCAAACAGCCCGTGTTATATTATACACTACAACAGCAGTAGGTATTGTAAGAAATAATGGAGGACACGTCAAGAGGATACAGTGCTTATTTGAAAAGCGTATTTTGACATTGTCAAGTTTCTATATATGTGCTCGGAACTTATTCGGTTCGTATTAAAGTGTAATATTACTACAACACGTAAAATCGAGGGACAATATCCTGTTATATGTAGGTACCTATATAATAAACCCTCGGGGAAATGTCGGGAATTATAATGGCCAAAACGTGAGCGAAGCAAATATAACCATTTTACATCAAATTGGAATCTCACTAAAACCCCGTTAACGCTTAATGGCCACTATTAATATTGCGAAATTTTTTTTTTTTTCAACGCCACATACTATTACAGCAGCTGTTACTCAAAGAAATAGAACAATGCATAAAATATGTGCGTACATGTAACGTAACAAAATAATAACAATATTAGTATGAACATCAATAAAAAAATGACAGAAAAAGAAGAAACTAAATAAATTTCAGGAACCGCAAACCCATACAGTGAAATTCATACGGATTATGAGTTTTAATGAAATCTCATTATATGGATATCAAGTCAAATCGCTTCTATCCTTTTTAAATTCTTTTAAAGCCGTTACAAAATAATACCATTTGCGGTGTCTGCGACTGTTCGCGGCTAATGCGTCTGGCATGCGTGTTCGAGAGCTAAAGAAAAAAAATCATCATCTTATTTTTCAAGATTTCATTATACAGGCGACTATTCTGAGGATTAAATGAAACGTCGTTGTTCGAAATGGCAATAATTTTTACGATTCTCCGTTTTACTAACAAGATAACAAACACAATAAAATTGTGTTAGTCTATATATATATATTGAATATTTTATACGACGCTTGAAGACGTTTTAAAAATAAAAATAATTTTCAATATCTGAATTATTCGTACGAAAAAACTGCAAATACATAAATAAATAAATAACAATGTTAAACCGTCGAATGTACGAGATTCTAAATAAAAAAAATCACCAACTACAATAAAGATGTGTGATTTTTAGTATTATAGTAATTTGTAACGATTGTGTTTGTTTTAGTCGACGCTGTGATTAAAAAAAAAAAAAAACTATACTTATTTATATATTTTAACTGGACAACATTTTAATAAATAATAGTAAGTACCTAGTTAAAAAGTTATGGTTCGAAAATCCTTACTTATAAGTAATTTACGTCAAATTACACCTTTACTAACGACAGTTAGTTTTGGTGTAGTTGTCCAGTTGTGTGCATGTTCAGTATCGTGTGATCATTTTTAAATTCGAAACGTAAGAGGATTATCGCGCGTTTCCTAAAAACCAATTAAAAACTAAATTGCAAATTTTTAGCTACAAAAAAAAAAAGAAACCCCTTATAAATAGGTGTGTAACCAACACAAAAATAATCGGATGTCGTCATTAAATACATCAATTACTATACGATATTTAACAAGAGAAATTAAAAACAGTAATGATTTTATCGACAATTTTCTTACGAACCTTTGTATGAAGATTTTTTTCATTATAATACGCGTTTCGAGGATACGGAATCTGATTATTGATCGTGATGACCGTTTTTTTTTTTCTGTTTTAGTTGTTTTAAAAACGCTGCGTGTATCGTGCGGAACACTCAAAGTCCGTATACGAAATACAATCATTCGAATGACCGGATTCACCCAATAAAATCGCATCCGATTGGCGATGAACCGAAGGAAATATTACGCTGTCTACTCATCAGCGATGATTTTTTCGACGAGCAAATTTATTAGGACTTACGAGGCCGCGGGGGAAAAAATGTATAGGAAAATGCTCGAAAAAGATAAGCGAAACGGATTGGTGGGTTTTTTTTTTTTTTGAAAAAGGACGTCAAAATTGAGCTGACCGTCATCCGTCACTTTTTATTTTCTCACCGAACGAAAACGCGCGCACACACACACGACAACGCGAGACGGCGTAAACACAATGTTATAGCACATACGTAATTGCGTAATAAATTGATACATTGTGTAAAAAAAAAAAAAAAAACAAACGTATAACGTGTTTTAAGAACACAATTTTCGCTAAAAAACCAATAACTGTTCGTTTAATCTATATATACATAATATGCGAAACAGAACGGTGTAAACGCGGCGGTCGCCGGACGAATATTAAACGGACCCGATTGTTTTCGGTCACAATAATAATAACAACCCTAAGCTAGCGAGTGCGGTTTCAAGATGGTTTAATAATTCCGACGGCCGGGTCCCGGACGGGCTCGTTTAGGACATAACGCGACTGGTAAAGAGAAAAAAAAAAACCTCAAGGGCAGTAAGCGTCCGAACGCGGGACAAAACGGGAGGTTATTAAAGGACAAAACGACAAGGGTTGTTTTCCGTTTTCGGTGTTACTCGCCCTTCTCGATACGTGCGGAACGAGAAGATTTTCGTGAAATTCGGGCGCCACCGGAAACACGAAACGAAATCACGTTCGTAACCGCGAAACAATTTTTAAACGTTTAAACTTCGCAATTCTATTGGACGTGTTATTCACATAAATTATAACGTCTTTACGGACTAATCGGTTGCCGTCGTCGTAGGTAGGTAACGAAAAAAGAATGTCGATTCTACTTGATAATCGTACAAACAACCTACTACGTTATGCGACTCGGTAATTCAGTAGTACTACTACTACAAAAAACGAAAAAAATCAATTGATCCGATTAATTAAAGTTATTTTTATAATAATTCGTATTTTACGTTTATGAATTACAACGAAGTTTCTGTACAAAAATAAATCATCTAAAAGATCACACGGAATTTTCGTACGTCAAAACAATTTAGATTATTATAAATACGAGAAATCAGTCGGTAATATATTTTTTCAAATCAATACAAATCGCTTTAGGTTTTAATTTATGTATAAATAACATATGATATAAATAAATTTAGTGTTTAAATTAGTTTTTAAGTTTTTTGTTTCAATATTTTTGCTCTACCTAGTCACACTCGTTTTCATGATTTATCAAGTAGGTAACATGTTTCTAGAGTACCTACCTATTGTCGAATTTAAAATAAAAGTGTAAAACGTTTACAAAAAATATAATCCAATCAACTATACAGCTAATGTATAAAAAAATATAAATACACATTTACTTATAAATCGATGACTGTCATAAAATAAAAACTCGATTTATTAGCCTTGAATTGGGAAAAAACAATTATACTATACTAGAGTTTTTAAATTTTACTTAAATTCAGTTATTATTGATGAGAAATTTCAGAAAACTGTCGTTATAAAAATTAATTGACACAAAAGTTTTTGTAGACTTGCCAACCAATAATATATATATATATATATGTATTATAATTAGGCATCTAAACTAACATTTACAAAAAAAAAAAAAAAAAAATTCAAGTATGATTAATATTTTTCGTACAAGAGCAAATGTTCTATGTGCTTTAGGACAAGAATTAAATTGTAATAGAAACAAATACCATTGATAAATTACTTCAAGCATTAATTTCGATTAACCTTTATTTTGTTCAATAATTATAGTCTTATGTTAATAAAGTAAGTGATTAATTAATCCATCGTAATAATAGGTATACCACAAAGTTTAGTTTAACTTTGCAGACACACAGTCATTTGCGTATCCATAATTTACTGAAGACAAATGTGTTCCATGTTAAGCCACTCGATTTAGTATACGATTCCAGTATCTTCTGAAGAAATAAATAAATAAGAATTTTCGTACAGCATTCAAATTATGGATATTAATTTTAAAACGCAAGACTATTTTGTACACAAATGATATTTTTATAAATTTACTTTTGAATTTTCCTCAAGACATAGTACCTAACGGTAGTAGTTGACTCGATAAACTAAAACAAAAATACCTGTTTGGTTTTCATTGATTACTAATTTAAAAGAGTGTTTAAAACAGAAAAAACGCGTACAATTTAAATAATCCTCTATATATTTGTTTTTAAATAGAAAAAAAAAAATTTGAGATTGGTGAAGTGAACACCACCACTTTGATAATACGTTTTTAAAAAATGTTCCAAACAATTTTCCACTCACGTTCAAAAGTAAAATTCGTATAAAGTACAACAAATACGTACAACAAATAGGGTCCAAACTTTTTTTAATTTTTTTTTTTTCAAAATTTAAAATACGCTATTACGCAAATTATACAACCGAATAGTCGTATAACTAATACTGTCAATTGAAAAAATACTACAGTATCCCAAAATACATTCTTGCCGAACGCAAGTGCGTAAAATTAAAAAAAAAAATGTTTATTCTGTGACAAACTTTTAAAAATCTACTCTCTGTTCGAATCGCGACGGTCTACGATCGTTTGAATATTGCAAGTGCTGAATTTCGACTAAAATCATATAAACCATGCCAAGTAAAATATCGCGAACATCTTTACAATCATAATAATTTGAATCCGGAACATCCGACGTACAGTTTATGCCGCCCGAGACCCTAATTATTATTCATTACGGCGTTGAACACACTTATCAGTTAAATCTACTAAACGTCGACCTTCCGAAGCGAGCCCTACGTTATGTGGCATAATTTTTTTCCCCTCGTCCTCCTCCTCGACACTGTCAGTTTGGCGTAAAAAAGGTCACGTTTCTTTTCCATGATCGTTACGGTTTTTCTTCAAACTACGTATTTTACTTCCTGCGTTCAATCACACTATATTATGTTTATACATAAAGAAAATCGTGAATGGTTTTAATGAAAAAAAATAATAATAATAATAATAATATCTACACATTTTTTAACATCGACCGAGCTTAGAGCGAAAAATTTATTTTACTCCGTGACCGGGTAACGTGGCCAATAATAAACGTGTACAAAGATAACAATGTGTAAGAATCAAAGAGATTTCACTGTTTACGAAATCATTCTCGCTGAAAAAAAAAAAAATGAATAGCGATCTCATCGGTGAAGTAGGTCACAGGTTGAAAACTGACGTGGCGAGCGTGCAAAAGGAGTTTTATAGCAAATTTGTTAACAACGAAAATTGATGAACGGTTATTGTTTGAAAATAATACGAATCTGAGTGATCTGAGTGAATTCTTTCAAAAGACGCACATTTTATGATTGTATATTTAGCTCTATAAACAACTTTTATCCATTACGATAACGCGAAAACGTGTCAAATAGTTTGAACCGAATCAAATAAGTATTCACACCAACTATTTGAATACCTTTGAATAAAAAGAACACAATTAACGAAACACGATGTATGAAAAAATAAAAATCGATGTTAAATTATAAACGACATTCATCCGAATGTCAACATCGAGTTTGATATGCGATGTTAAATGTCTAAATAAAAAAAATCCAATAATGTAGGGATGTATATTATGAAAACTACATGGTAAACAAAACCTGTAAATTTTTGAAATTTTTTAAGTTCAACGTTCAAAAAAATGTCATTATGCCGTGTAAAAAGTTGCAAGTTGTTTAAAATATTTTTATATCATATTATCAATTTTCGTTTTTGTAAAAAGGATCGTAAGATAACATTTTTAAATAAAGTACCGTTACAGTTCAATTATTACTTATGTTTAATTCTAATACAATATTATTTACAAATCGGAGCGATACTACTCCCCAACAAATGCTTGAAGAATAAATTCATTCTCAAATTAATGCACTCCTTGATACACTTTGAAACTTACTGTTGAAAAACCTGCTGAAATGAACTAAATTTTTAAGAAATATCATGTAATTATTTGTGAATGGGCTCTATACTTTGATCTATCTAACTATTGGTTGGATTTTGTGGCTGAGATTTGTAATTTGTAGGTACACAACAATAAAGAAACGTAAGAATAGATTTTCAGAAAGGTATATTTTTTCATACCTTTTTTTACAAAATTTATTAGATAGACATATTGAACCACATAGTTTTGTACGGACTTATCTGGCTGACAGTTTTATGGACCTTTTTTTAATTTCCCAACCCATTTATGTAGTGATAAAACTTAAAATTTAACGTTAAACCGGTTATTGGAAAATGGAATTGCCCTTTTTTTAAAAAAAAAGCCCGTTGTTATACGAAAAAGGGATATTAAGTTTTTAAATCCTTTGTTGTGGTGAATTACTGTAGCCATAATAATATATTAAGTGATATTAAATTTATAGTTCTCAAAGGGGAAAAAAGGCATTCGTCATATCTTTTGAAACAGGGGTCTGATATTATTTGTTAGTATTGTTACACATGTTATAGATATTAAAATCATTTTTGAATGTTATTTATCTGTGATGGTATAAAAGTTACTATTATTCCTTTTACTTTTAGAGCAACAATAAATTATTGTTTTCTTCATAAAATTTCTATAAGTACGCATTTATGTAACGTTTAAAAGATAAAAAGCAGATTTAAATATCGTTTTATATATAATCATTTTAATTACACTCAATCTCTCGCTCTTTTGTTTCTGAATCAAATACTTATCATCAATTCAAATCTGTTTTCAAAAATATAACGTTACGAAACACATAAAAAATTTTTTTAAATGAATCACGACTTATAAACCTGTCAAAAGCAAAAATATTTTACTAATTAACTACATTAATCAGATTGTTTGTAATTTTCAACTTTAATAACCATAGGTACATAATATAGTGTTTTAGAGAATAGAAAACAAATAATCAATCGAAATATTATCTAAAAGATGTACCACATTATAATGCATATACGATATAACTGTATTATTCAGTAAATAGTATATAAAAACTTTACTTGAAAAGAAATACAGCAATTTTTTTTTTTTTATTACATATATGTAATCATACTAAAAAATAATATTAGATTTGATATTATGCACTTTTATCAAAGACGAAGTATAACATACAAATATAATTTTTTTTTTTATTATTATTAATTAATTGTACATTTGCACGAGTACTTGCAAAGTCGGATAAGAAAATTATTTTTATGGTTTATTTATTATTTTTACAGAACACATAAACCTCAAAGGGGTATTCGCATTTTTTTTTTTTTTATGACCGTGTATTTTATTTTATAAGATCTATATTATAACATATTCATTTTATATTTTAAAAAATATTGATAAAAAACGATTTAAATTAAAAAGAATTTATATCACGATATTGTACTGGAACAAACGTTATTAAAATATTTACGTGGATATTTTTTTGCATTTCGATATTGTAAACAGGATGCATTTTTTAATATAATATTATGGTAGTATGGTACACAAACGTTATAAATTTATAACAAATGTACGATAAGTCATTTAAACTGTGAAAAAATATAATAAATATTTTATTTAAAATATAATTTAAGTGTAAACAGAAAATTTAATAATGTGTCGTACACACCTTCTAATCACACGTATAAATGCTTGTAAAAATTAAATGTTTCGTATTTAAATCACACATATAAATGCTTGTAAAAATTAAATATTTCATATTTAAATTTTACATGCATAAAACCTAAAACGTAAAATCAAAATCTCAAATTTGAATAAAATTTTTTTTATTAAAAATGAGTTGGGTCATATAAGTTTATTTAGAGGGAATTTAGGAAGATATATACATCTCGCCTAATGATAAGCCAGCATATTATACTATAGAAAATCGTGTAAAAAAATTTATTATTTTATTTTGTTCAAACTTCATAATAATAAACAGATAGTAAATATTACAATTATTATTTAATTAACACACGTTAATTGATTCATTTGTGATGTGAAATAAAAGACCATGACAAATATTTTGTTGCGATCATTATTCTGATAACATAATCGTGACGTTTCTTACGAAAAATTAATGTCAACTTTTGTACTAGTTTTGAGTGTCTTGACCCATACTTAGATTTAAAAAAATTATCACTCATAAGTTGAAGTACTTTACAATTGGTTGTAAAAGTTTGCATTTAAAATTTTTAATTTAAAATAGATATAAACTGTATAAACAGTAAAGGTAAACTGGGATATGTTTTTAAATAAATACCACACTTTCAACTATTGCACATAATATGTTCTCAGACAGGTCGCGTATTATGAATATTAAATTACCTATATTTTTTTCCAACAGGTCAGGGATTTATCTGTTTTAAATGGAATAAAATACGAACGTTCAGAATATTAAGTTGTCTCTACACGAATTGAACTCTGAACTGAATCCCAACTTAAATATGTTTTGTGAGACAATATGATATGAATTACTAATAAAATTTCGTAAAATTAATTGGTTTTTAGGTTTTTACTAAAAAATAATTTAATATTTTATTGCTATACTTACAAATAGTAAAACAATATACTGTTGTATACATTGTAAAAACAATAACATTTTACTTCATAAAAATGTAAAATCAAAATGAACTATTGTGATCGAATTAAGATAACTTATTGATTAAAATAGTTAATAAATTAATACATATTGTATGACGGTAGGAATGATTTTATTACAATACAATCATAACTGACTAAAATATAATTTGACTCTTATCAACATGATATTTTAATATCAATTAAATTATTATTTGAAAAAAAAATAACTTATTAGAGCATAACATTAATCGTTCATATGAAACAGAGTAGAATAATTTCACGTTTGATTTTTCGATTTTCAAAGATTGTTAAATTAATTTTGTTAAGTAAAGGAGAATTATTATTGTTTTAAACGTATGTAATTTTATTTATTTTTTATCTCGGCACTGTTATATTTATCGTTTTATTCGTAAAACTGTATTATGTTTTAATTTTGATGTACTAAAACGAGAATTTCGGAAAATTTCCAGATGCGTACTATAAATAATTAAGTGTAGTATTTTTTTTTTTTTTTTTTAACACTGTAATCTTCAACTGACTTTTGATTTTATTTTCACCTAAGTGGGCTAACCCCGTCCATTTTCCAAACTGATAAAGTGTAAACTCTTGAATAAGAAGCAGATGAACAAACCAGATAAAAAAATATCCATTTTCACGTAAAAGAGTATTTACGTTTTATTTTGTAACTATAAAAATGTTATTTCAAAACTAATTCAATTTATATTGTATTTTTATATTGTATATAAGCGTATCGATGAATAGAAATAATAATACAAATTGTACTAGGGTCTTATTAGATTTGTTTCCAGTATCTATAGTTGAATTGGTTAAAGAAAGTGGTGGTGAAGTGGTGATAAAAGTACCTATTTAGTTTTTAATGCGAATTTATGCGTCTGGCAAAAAATACGGTGAATTGAAAGAAGTCTATGTATATCATCTCCTTTTACGTCCACTGATTTTGATTCAGTCCATAAAAGTCAAAATGCTTGTATCTTGACAAATTCGTTGTTTCTTTTAAATGCTGCGAGCTTAATGATCTGTGGACTAATGTTATCTACGATTGAACGTACATTTTGCAAATTAATCGTTAGGTGGTTTTTTTTCTTCTCATTTATGTTGTAAATATTCTTGATTATCGTCTTTACAATTCGTAATAACAACCACATCATAAAAAAATTCGGTACGAATTAATCAAAAGTCTGATTAATAATTTTGATGTGATGATAAAATAATTATTTATAAGACTGATTTGTCAGTTCTGAGTTTATTTTATATAATATAAAAGAAAAAACAAAAAAACATTGATTTGAATCTTGTGAAAAGCACAATAATTTGAGTTTTAAACAATCGATTACATTGATAGTTTTGTGATTTGTCATAGTTATTAAAAACGTGCTTAAAATAGTGGAACACTTTTTTTTCGAGCAAAAGAATTTACTTGCAAGTCATGGAACAATTTCATTCGTTAAACTAAAATCAATATATAGTGCGTATTTACAAGCGTTTAACTTTTCCAGTTTACCGTGATGACGAATCGTGAAATCAACTTTTTCGTTGACTGACACCTGCAGAGTGAATGAAATAAAGTATTGAAAAACCAGAATGTAAAAAAAAAAAAAAACTATTTTTAAAGCAACACCGATCTAATCGAGTTTTTATTTAAAACGCGATTCGTTCTCTGGCAGTGGAGAGAAATGGTAATATTTTTAATTTTCGCATCAGCCGGTCCGGGCTAAACACTACACAGAGTTCTATACTTTATTTTAGTTGTTTTAATAGGTTAAATCTAATCGGTCGAAGAGTTTTGATGCACCGCGTTCTATAGTGTTGCCCGAATAATATCAATATACTTGATAGTATCGATATTTTTAAATCTCAAATACTGAAATATTTTGATACAACATCGTCCGTGATTACATAAAATATATACCCTTGATAGAACTCAAAACTCATTTCTCAAACAGCTGCAGCTCTGTATAGGTACTCTTACAAATCACAATTTCCCTCGAGTCTAACGTAGTTATTTATTCCAAGAATAGATGTATTTTTGTTGTGTTACGTGATAAAACTGAATTTCGATTTACCGTGTACCCATAATACTCACGGATAGAGATATTGAAAATGTAAAAAAAAAAATTAACTTATTTATTCCAAAACACCCGTAAATAACATTTTAACATGTATCTTTTTTGTTCATCTAAACTCGGTAGCGTACGCAGGATTTTGTCATGGCTAAATATTTTTTTTTTCCAATTTTATTTCTAATTATTATAATATTTAATCCAATAAGTATTAAAATACAGCCCGTACAATGTCAACTAATATAGACACTAGAGTCTAATTTTAGACTTTCATGAGTGAAAATTCAAAATTTTACTTTTTTTGTTCCTTAAAAACATAAAAAAAACAATGTATAAATGAAAACAATAAGTTTTCATGTAATTTGATGTAATTCATGTTTTTGCGACCATCCGTTAAAATCTCAAAGTCACTAATTTTAATTTTGGGAAGACAGTCCCTTTACCTGATATGAATTTAGTAAACTATCATTTAGTGACAGGTGCTATTTTTTACTCAAAATTACACTTGCCACAAGTGCTGCTTTCTTGTAAAATTAATATAAATTGGATTTTTTTTTTTTTTTGATTACATTGCATTTAACGAAACGCGTCTGTATAAGACCGTTTTTTAGAACTTTAATTTTAAACGATATGTATTATTTGAATAGACAATATATATATGCTGTCAATATAATACTATTTTGAATTTGATTTCAATTGGACGATTCTCAATTTTTGTCGATAACTGTGTTCAAATTTTACTGAAAAGTACTTAGTAAGCTTAAATCATCACAAAAATAATTTAACTATCTTCAGTAGAACCGAGAACGTCTAAGAGAATTGCTCTGTAAAGTCAATTTTTCACATTCAACCACGTAGTACAAGTTGGCCTACATTTTGTCCCGCCAGTAGCCATAAATGGACAACGAGAGGCAACATAAATTCAAAATTGTACAGTAAATCATACTTCGTGAAACAATCTTTTTTTAGCAAAAAAAAAAACATACGACGGTGGAGAGGCTTGAGTACCTTAGACAGTAGTTCCCCGAGCATCCCACGGCAAAATGCGTATCGATTGGGAATGCAGGGGGTGCATTGCACCAGAGCCCTTCAGTTGTATTTTATACGTGGGGACTTTTAGCCCTGCAGCAAATATTTTTAACTAGACAACTAGATCTCAATGCTTTCAAACGAAAATAATTTTAGATTTATCTCACTGCGGGTTTCGTAAAAACGTTTACAAATCAACTACATAATAGCAAAAATCATTTCAGAGTTCAAATTGAGGGTACAAAACACTTAAACGGGTAGGTGCAACACTCGCAGGGATGAGTGAGACTCCTTCGACTCGTTATGGCGCCACGCATTCAGATTTCAAAAAATGTGTATGATTTTCAGAGAAAGCTGAACTAACCTTTTCTAATTTTTTGTTTTAGGTTTTACAGCACGCGTCCCATGATTTGGGGACCAAAAAAAGCATCTGCATTTCCGACCTATAGATATGCCACTGGAATACGACAACAACATGACTATTTAGAGTAATAATAGTTTTGTGTAAGTACCGTCGACCAGGAAATACAATATTACAAGTTCCTGCCTCCTGGGAAACCGATTGGGATCGACTGTTTTGTTCGGACCGTTGCCGCGAGAAATCGCACGCAGTATTTACAAATTTAGAAAACAAGTTTTTGAGGGGTGCGTATGATTTATATAGGCTTAGTGATTCTACAAAAATAACGAGGTCGATGAATAGTGTATTTTGAGGTTTGCGCGCGCATATTTCAGCGTGAAATATTGTGAGAAAAATATTGTGTATTCCTAAGATATATCGTTTTTATTAACACTACTAGTGTTACAAACGAACGTGAAGGGGCGCACTTAAAAAATGAATAGTGTTGACCTAACGCTACCCATAGATAAATTACGAAAAATTATTATCCGGATTTTTTTTTTTTTTTTTGATGACGGTGTATTCGCAATCGGTGTATATTATTATCCGTTTTCGATGCTAAACATTGGTTTCGTTTGGTTTTTCGTTATAAATATCTAAAACTCAATTGAAATCATACACGTACCGTTATCCGACCGGGATATTATGTACGAATATATATATATTAAAATATTGTTGACAATTTTAATCCTCGTTGGTTTTGGAACATTTTATTAAATGTCACCGCAAAGTTTACTTGACTCACCCATTGTTTCCAAACAAATCTAATTATTTGACAACTCAAACTAAAAATAAAATTTTTGTTCGTAATATACATTTCTCATATTTTATTGATACACTTTTTATTATACTTATATTAAACACCTTACTTACGATTTCAACATTTCTATATAGTATTTACTTAAAAAAAAAAATATTCGCGTTGAATTTAAAATTATTTTATTATTTTAAAAAACATTGTGGTATATCGTTAAAAAAATATAGCCGTATTGTGTTTTCTTCTTATGTTTACTTTGATGTAAATTGGTATACGTCCTATTTGCTATACGTAATCTGTAAAGAAAAACGTAAAACACAATAATATATTTTGTTTTTCTTTTAAGAAATGCGCATTTTATTGTAAATTTATTTTTTTATTTATAAGAACATTTTTTTAGCTACCATTTGTGCTAAAAAAACGCATTGCTTTTACAGAGTTGTTTTTTTCTCTGTCCTTACGTTTTTTGAAGTAGACTTATTTTTATACCTCTGATGATTTTTAAAAATGGAGTTTATTTTGAAAGTTAAAATTAAAAAACAAAATCCACACAATATCCAAAAGTAATCAAAACAACGTGAAATTTCCGAAAATTAATTAGAATGTTTTTTATATTAATATGTATGTGAAATTGTGATAAAGTTAGAAAATTACTGAGCGATTTAGAGAAATTTAATATCTTTCATTTTCTCAACATTATTTTTGTTTTATTAATAATTTGTCTTTCAGTCTATTACCGTAATCTTTTAGCCTTAAAACAATGTAAACAACATTTTTTCTCTCTATATTTCTCTGTGTATTTTGTTTTTAGCTTTGTACAAAACTTTTGATAACTAGTAAAAATGCTCATCAGTTATTTACATTACTATTATTTGGTTTTTTTATTCTTTCATAATTTGATTTTAACAATAACTCCAACCAATTCGATCGGTTGTGTTAACATTTTTACATACATTTTGAGTGGATTGTGTTCAAACGTCACGATAACGATTAAGATATATATACAAACAATTAACATTTACAGTATGTAACAGGCAGGTATTGTCTTTACTAAAACATGTGTTTTTCATACCTGATCGTCAAAATGAAGACTTAAACTTAAGATTTCTTTTTTTCTATTGAAATTTTTATTTTTGTTTTATATATACCTATGTGTTTATAATTGTATAATATTATACTGATGGTGGATGATGAGTCATTGTAACATTAATTTCATTCTTTTTTCATGGGAAATTGTCGAGTAGTCATTAGATACCAATATATCATTTCACACAAAAATACAAAAATTATAAACAAAATACAATGAAACATTTTTAAAATTGTATATAGGTCAGTATATATATTTAATATATACATATATATTTTAACGTCCAACCATCAATTACACCTATTCTTTAGGGAATATAATGTCAACAATTGTTTGAATCATGACGGTTTTTAACGATTTAAAGAAATTTTACTAGCCAAATAACATTACGTTTATTTAGAGAAGACCTGTACAACACGTCTTAATAGGGAACTCGTTAATTCGAATCTCCCGAAATAACTGAAGCAGATATTATGTTCAAGTAATCATACAAAAACATTTATTCTTTTGAATTATTATAAAAATAATTCTGATAGAAGTATAGTTTTGTAAACACTGAATATAGTGCGAGAATTACACTAATGCAATACAATTGTAAACAAAAAAAAAAAAAAAATTATGCTGCACGTATAAAACAATTCTGATAAAATTTATTCTAAATATTTTTTAAAATTATCGTACAGGTATTTATTAAACGTTTAGTAAATTTTCTGTAAAACAAGATGTACTTTTTTTTTTGAACAATTTAAAATGCCATTTATTTGGAACTAAATATTTAATATTTTAATATTAAAATGTCAAAAAGACTTACACACACACAAAGTTATCGAAATGAATGATTTTTAATTTTACAACATATTAGTGTCAACCTTCAACACCTACCTGCTTGGTTTTGACCAAATCGTTAAAGCTATAACGCGTACGCATTTAAATCTTATTGGTTTTTTCTTGATATCGTTAAGGACAGTAGGTATGACTAATAATCAACACGGATCGGCGCACGTATAATTTTGTTAATTTGAAACATTATTTTGTTTTGTTTTTTTTTTTGCGGGCTTATTCACCTAGCGTTATTAATGGCTAAAATTCAACAGCACATCATTAATATTCCGTTCTGTACAATAAAAAAAAAAAAATAATAAAAATGAATTTATAAAACGACCCTTGCAGTTTTTGCGGAACAACATTTTGCACTTTATTAACGTGCATACGGAAGCGAGTGTAATGATCAAAGAGAAAAAATTCTCCGGAGTTTAAATTAAAAATAAAATACCGACCGTTTACCTACAACATTCAGCCCAGCGAGTGCTCATAGATTTCTTTTTTTTTAGTTTTTTTTTTTTACTACTATTTCGCATTTTTCGATTTCTCTCTCTCACACTTTTTTTATCTTTTATCTCGTTTATCGCTTATGAAACAATACGCGCCGCCTTCAGCTCCTTCGTTCGCGGCCCGACCTTTATTTCCCGCGGACCATTTATCATTGGCGCGACGGGCTCGGTCGTAGAATAACGCGTTACTCTTCTGTTCCGGCTAGCTGCAGGTATACGTATAATGCGTACAGCGTGTATAAAAGTGAAAAAAAACGTACGTATACTTCACCTATGAAGATTCGTGTACAGGAGGAATAGAATGTATAGAACGAAAGATAGATATCTGTGACGACAATGTACGATTCGAAATTCGTCCGAACGAAATGCCGATTGATCGAGACGCAGCGCATCGCGTATAAGACGCGCGCCGGGTGTGAAAGCGGTCGTTTTTTATTTTCCTTTCGTGTAATCAACGAAAGTTATGGTGCCGAATGCTACGTTTTCGGCTTTACACACAAATCGGTTACGGATCTTAACGTTTTTTTCAATTGTTTATCGCATTCGACACGTTCGCGCAGCACGTTTCTCCACGCGTAACATCGAGCACCGGTCTTTTCGCTGATTGAATTTTAATTTTTAATTTTTTTATTTTATTTTTTTATTAACGTTTCCTCGGGCACAGCTATCGCGATTCTATAATACGAAACGGATTTAAAAATTACATTAATATAAGTACGATCCGGTCAAACACAGTTTGTATTTGTATAATTTCGGTAGGCAGATTTAGAACGTGATATATTTTAATGGCAACGTAGTGGATATGATTTCACCTGTTTAAGTAGGTTCGATTTTCTTTGACGTGTCCGATGGTTCCGAAACGTACTGTTTCCATATTTTTCACATTTTTCAGTATCGGCGATTTTAGAAAAATCACGACAAACGGAAGTAGAGTAGGTTTTATATTTAATTCGATTCCATTCCCTGTCTCGACGCTATGCGTAATAGTTCGTTATATAACGTAATTTGGAAATAGAGCGTTTTGTAAACATTTTAGAGTTAGTACGTTTAGCTACGCTTTTGCAAACCAAACATTTTGTTTAACACGAGAAATTGTACCCACCTACGTTTTAACGTTATTTTAGAAATGGTAACTTTCGCTTCGCTTGTCATCGGAGATGAAACCAAATTCTTTAAATTAATATTAACACGAAAAAATAGTACCTACGTATAAATCCGATGGGAAAATTCTATCCACCGTTTAATTTTCCATAAGAATCGATGTACAACTGAACCGGCGGCATTTTGGAGATAGTACATTTTAGAATTTCTTATTTGTTTCATCGACAACATTTTGTTTAAACTATTTTTATACTCAAGAAAAATAATCTAGAAAGTCTAAAGTGTATTATACTTTTATTTTTTATTAATTAATGATACCATAGGTACTGTGATCGAAGTGTATAATTAGAGCATATTCCGATATCTTTGTTCAAGCGTTCCGTTTTTTAATCAAACGAACGTGTTCAACAAAAATGTTTTTGTCCAGTATCAGTTATCGGTCTAAACTGCTTTGTCAATATTCCGGACACGAGACAATGTCAAATACACACAAATTAATTGACCCATGATGAATTTCCTGAGACGTGCAATACAGCTGAAATAGATGACGCGTGTAACACACACAGAGGTGACAAAAACAATGCATAAATAATTGTCGATGATGTGAAAATAGGATTTCAAAAATGGGAACTTTTCGCAGCACAACGAGGCGTAGATATTATGAACGAAACCGATGGTTTCGACGAGTACGACGAAACAGTTTAAAGCATCATAAATAACAATGAAAACAACAATAATTATGTACGATGTACGTCGTGTCAGATATAAATAATAAGTAGGTCGTTCGAAATGTAATAAAAAACAACTAATAACATAGAAGCTATTTTTATTTTTTTGTAGCTTTTGACTAAAAAACTGATAAAAGAACGGACAACGCACTATCCATCGGTCCGAGCACGCATGTGGCTCGCGAGGGTTTTGGGTGGAGTCGAAAGTTTTCGTCACGCAAACTATAGCGGGTTTTCGTGCTGTCTGCTGCTCCAAATTTTTGTTTAAAAACACACACGGTTATTCTACGCGCCGCTTGCAAAATAATTTTGCTAAACACGATAATAATTTAAAAGATTCTAAACAAGATAGTACGCCGATTCGAATACGTTACTACAAAGACCATAACACGATTCGACCGTATCCACCCGTCTTAGGTGTTAGAAATAGTGAATTCCGTTTGATGAGTTTCTAAAATAGAAATTTACAAAAAAATTTCCGTCAATCGGTCAGGTATGTACGGACTATAACTATCAACATATCTTTATGTTGGAAAAAAAAATCCTTTTTTCCGCTGTCCGTTTCTCTGAATGAACGATACTTCGTTTAAAAACTAATTAACTATTGTACTTAACTCAATATATAATATTATCTATGTACGAATTTAAATTTCAGACATTCCTCAAACACGAAATTCCTGAAATTTTACATTACAATGAAGAAATTAAAAAAAAAATCACACGACCTTAGCACGTTTTACAGTTGAGTTTCGTTAGTTATATATATGAAAAAAAAATAATAATCAACGACTCAACACACGTTAAACACTGAGTCGAGTGCACTTACTGGGATCGAGTTGGTTCAGCGTCCCTCCGCCGACCGCGGCGTGGCGGCTGTGCCGTCTTTCCGAAGCCCATGAATCTGGAGCTAAAAAACAGAAACAAAAATCGAACAGTCGTGATAAAATAATTTTTATACTTGTACGAAACAATAATATTATGGCGAATAGATCCGGGCTCATAATTGAAAAGAAAAACAATTTAAAAAGTAAAAACTCACGTTATCAAACACATTATTGTAATGATCGAGTGCACCATATTTTCTCACCGACCATTTATTATATATTCTCGTGATAATAATATTTCTACGATTTACCGGTATCGTGAAAACGCATAAACTTTCTATCAGTTTTCATGTTGGTTTTTTTTTTTTTTGGTCCAAATACGAGTATATACAATCGTTCTTAGGGAATACAAAAGT
Organism: Hormaphis cornu; assembly: GCA_017140985.1. Lineage (NCBI taxonomy): Eukaryota > Metazoa > Arthropoda > Insecta > Hemiptera > Hormaphididae > Hormaphis > Hormaphis cornu. The sequence continues at coordinate 35,909,297 of CM029358.1, read as the reverse complement.
CACGTTTAACACCATTTTAAGCGCTTTTAAAATTTAGTAGCATATTACAGTTACTTATTATTATTTTTTACGTTAAGACAAAATTTTTTAAATTTTTTATTCATTCAAAATTTGAATTAAAATGACGACATTGTTTTAAAGATTTTTGTTTATTTAACACCGGTTTTTTTATGTGAGGAGACAAATCAATTATTAGAAAACTATTACAGTAAAAATTGGACGCGAGTTCCAATAAACGAACGGCCTTTGAAATTTTCAGATTATTAACGTCCGTTCATTAAAATGTACATCAACTAATGTACTTATATTCGTTAAATTTGGTTTTCTCGAGCGGTCGGTTGTACATTCTCACTCTCAAAATATCTTTACACTCAAGCGAGTAAGATAATAAGAATAGATTATGGATATACAATGAGATTAGAATTATTTCTACAATATAATTTTAAAATGATTCGAACGATTTGAATGGTTTTCAAACAATAAGCAATATGATGTGATAATATACTGTTTACGTTTCCTGATCTGTTCGCCAGTGTTGAAGAACAATCGTGGCTTGAAAATGGTGGGATTATAAACTGAAAACAAAGTATGAAGACAACACCAGTGTTGAGCGGAACAGCCAAAATCGATAGTGCGTATATTACGCGTTCCGTTATTGCACAATGAATTAGATAATATAGACGCAAACATAAAACACCGAATGGCTTACCTACTATTGTAGGCAAAACAAGTGAGGTGCGCATAATTCATTGTATAATGATTTCGCGATGTTTCCTGCAAACTATAAATTTAAATTTATAATCCATTTGTGCGAGAAGATACGACTAAATGTTTACTAACTGAAAATACACTTCGTGCGACTAATATTATACGTATAGGTTCGTCATAATCTACATACTTCGTTTGTTTGCTTTTCGACTCGGACGAGATGTTCTCAAAACGTCTCGAAACACAACATTATATACGGCGACAAGGAAAAATCGTTTAGAAAAAAAAAAAAACGTTTTTCTACTTTCGTAAACACGTTTTGATCGAACCGTTTAGCAAAACAGTTAAAGCACGATGTGTAATACTTCTAAAACTATCATAGCGCGTGTTTCAGTACAGATATTTTACAAGTTTTATTCGTGTCTGCCCAAAGTGGCTTGCATATTATTATTATTGTTTGGCTTATACGTTGTACAGTTGGCACTAAACAGAGGACACAAATTCCCTAAGTTTTTGAAAGTAGCTGCAGGTGACCTGTTGTTAACTCGACGAACAGGACAGAGAAAACACAAATGAGTTTTAATAGGGTAAAACATTTTTTTTTTTTTTAGTAAAACAAAATTATTTTTGGCAACTAATATGATATTATGAAATGTGTGTGTTTTCAAAGTACGGAAACACATTTTTGATAGGTACAGACATGCGTTATGATTCTCAACGCGTATTATCTGCTATAATAGCTATTATAGCTATAATCACGTATATTATTCAAAACTTCTGGTTGGATACCGTAAACAGTGAATGCGTGCACACAGACATTTCAATACAGAGTAAACTTATAAGATCAGTAAGAAGTTGAATGCAGAATAATTTAGAACTTTTATATTGTGTTGGGTTTATCCATCGTTTCGGCGCAACTCGTTACTTTCGCTTCTATCCAAAAGCCGAAAACTCTGCATACGAGTTCAGAAATATAGACACACACAACTGTGGGATTTTCAATATATTTTTGGACAAGATAACGAACAGTTGTTGCGCCGAAAATGATTTTGCGTGTATCCTTGGTTAACATGAATGTTATACGATTAACTGTAACTAGAGTGAAACTTTCCTATTCAAATTTTAAAGGATTGTTTGATACAATGACACACGGGTGAAAAATGTTGCCTTTTACTAACCACTGGAATTGTTTTCTTTATTGATTTTTCTTTTATTTATGAGCGCATTGATTTAATAGCGAGCCTGTTGAAGTAGAAACCACGACTTAGCTGTTGGTCAATATTTTAGAATTGTTTACTTCCAATAGTTGTATAAGGTATATTGTATAAAGTACCACACGTGTTATATTTTATATATTTTACGTGTTTGTTACAAATAACTAGAACCTCTATTTGAATCATAGCTGGTTGTAAAAACAAAATGTTTTGACTATTTTCATACTTTATATTTAAAAAAAGAATTGTCTACGTCAAAGGAGAGAAAATGAAGAAACAGCGAGTATGAGGTTAACGGTATTTCAAACAAAAATCATTTTTCAATGGAATTTCTACATAAAAAAGAAACAAATTTGATTTGTTCGGGTCATCTTCAAAAAAAACGAGATAATATCAAAGTGTCTTTTTTTTTTTTTTCGACGTATTGATTTTGAACTAAGATTTTTTAAACCAATTTTGAAAATAAGTATTCATTTGATGTTCGGAAAATATTGTGAAACGAATTTTAGTGAAGAATTATTTTAATAAGAAAGAAGGCAGGGGTATTCACGGTCTTGTAAAGTAGCTATCTGAGTAAAAGTACTTAAGTACGGATTTTAAAAACTTCGAAAAAAAGTATTTTAAAGTAATATTTTAAATACTTTTCAGGAGTATCTGTGTTTAAAATTAAGTACATATTGATATTAAATACTTTTTAAAATATTTTTCGTAAGTTACAATTTTTATTTTATTTTTTCTATACATCCTTCTCATTGAAAAAAAAAAACAGAAAAAAAATGGTTTTTTGGATATCAACAAAACAATAAGATGTAATTTTTATTTTTAAAGCAGAATATATAATATTTAATGTTAAATGGTCTGTTACAGAAAATGTCGATTTATAAAAATAAACACTCTATACAATTTGTTTTATAACATTTGCCTTGGTGAATATTTTATAAGTTTTTTTATTTCATTAAATTAATTTTTGGATAGATTTTTATAGAGGACCTATCTAGCGAAATGATACTTTAATAACATTGCCTTAGAAAATAAAAATATTATTAAAAATTAGGTACTTAATTTTGTATTTTGACTATTACCTGTGAATACAACCATTGATTTCATAATAACATACTATAAAATCAATGGTACAAGCTAATTTTTCCTACCTATTACTACCAACTGTTAACAATAAATTTTTTTTTTTTAAGTATTTCTAAATACTTTCTTTAAGTATCTGTTCTTGCACTAAAATACTCTTTTCTCCAAGTAAGTAATCTGTATCTGTGCTTGAATACTTTTTAAAAGTATCTTTTACAATACTGGGTATTCATCACATTATTATACAACTGATATACTTAGATAAATAACAACATTATATCACAAATAACATAAAATGTGATCATATTAATTACTTTTAAATTAAACATTTGTAAGGTGTAACAATTTATAAAATTAAGTGTTGATAAATTTAATTCGATTAAACCAGTTACATCTATTTTGTATTGTTCACAATTAGATGGTATGCCTCCAATTTTAATTTTGTAGATTTAGTTTGAACTGCTTAAAATACTTTTAAAAGAAACCCTCATACAAAATTTATCTCACTGCATATTTTTAAATTGACCTTTTTGGAGAGAATAAAGTAAAATGTTTTTCAATTATATTTTATTTGTCAAAGTTGACTCTTATGGATTAAAATAAATGTGTATATTGTCTGTTAATAAAAATGGTAGGTACTTATACCTTTTTTTTGTTGTAATTTTGCCCGATATAATTGGAATTTCTTATGTTCAAAATTGCTCGGCATTTTGTGTACCTAGATAGTTATCATAATTTGTAGAAAGACCAATACAAAAATGTAATTTAAAACTAACTCTGAAGATATTTATAGGTATAATTTAAAACACGTGACAAAAGTATAAAACAATAAAATTACTTACCTGGCCAGTAAAATTATATACAAGTATACTTCGGAAAATATAGATAAAGTGACCAACAAAAAGTATTAATATATTACAATTTAGAAAAGTATTATTCTATGAAGTATGTAGTTACTTGATTATTATTTTTGACACCTTAAATGCACAATATCCTATATAGTTACCGTATATTATGTTTATTCATATAAATGTTGGTATTTAATATAAATTTCCAACCATCCACTTTTGGAAAATTCTAAACGGCACAACAATGATTATTCCGATAGGAACCTGCACTGAATAACATCTACTGGAAAATATATCCTATGAAATATTCATGAAGTTTTAAATCGAAAATAGGAGGGTCCAGCGTGACAGCATAGAGTTGAAACGGAGCAAGGTATATTTTTTATTCCTCCTTTAATCATAGATGACTACTTTAGGTAATATAAGCCACTTTCTAAAACAAAAAAAACAAAAAACATTTGAAAACATCAGCCTTAAGTTTTTGTCGACGAATACTGCAGTAATCTCGAACATGCTAACAATGAGCTTAAAATATAATATCATGACCATTAATATGATATGAATCACTACTTGAAAATTGTTATAGCTTTGTGTTCAATAAAATACCAAAAATACAAAGTTGTTCAGTAAAAAAAATTTATGAATTCAAATGGTAAAATAAAAAACAGTGACATTTTAAAAACCTTTACACATTTTTAGGTGTGTTAGTTGAAAGACGTTATAAACTTTCTTGAAAAAGAAAACTAAACACTAATAAAACTTAATTCTTTCAGGATGAAACGCTACATTGAAATAACAATGTACCAAAATATTAAAAAAAAAAAAAAAATATTTGGGTCTAAAGTTACCCTCGGAAAACGTTTTACTGCATTTATAAAATATTGATACGATCATTTAAAATGATTACCCGAGGTATCTAAATTATTCATCACGAAAATTCTTATGTTTTAATGTTTAAATGAAACGGATGTATTTATAAACAAAGATGTATGGGGCACCATCCATCAGTATGTAATGAGTTGTAATTATGTAGGTACTCAATAACATAGAACATGTTGTGTTAAGCATTTATAAAACTAACTTGTAGAAAGTGTTTCTTAGTACAATGTTGGTTATAGTTTTTAGAAAAAAGCACTATTTAATTGAGTATTATACCCGAACACAAAATCCATCATAATGGCAATAAACAAACAAAATTTAAAATCATCTTATATTACGCACTAAATATTTCGTCTTGTACAAATAACTTTTTAGCTCAGATACGGTTTTTAAAGGTTAGTTTTTTATCCAAAAATTTTCGTTATTGACAGACAAATTTTGCGAAGTACGATCAATCTTAATATTGTAAATTTATTTTGTTATTTATGAGTATATAGGTACTTTTGTGTACTATGATTGTTATAATTTTAATTGATAATTTATTTTCCAAAGATTAGTTTTTCGTGCCAATTTGTTGCTTAATGAAATACATAAAACGAGTAAGTATGAAATATTTAAATATTAACCTATATAAAACAATAGTTATCAACATGATTTTTTTAAACGTTAAAAGTTTATTAAAGTTTAGTTCACTTTTCTCTACATAATGATTGATGAACAGTAACAAAATTATACTTCCGTAGATAAAAACACCGTTAAAAGTTTATTGAAATTATAATTAATCGAATGGAACAATGTGACACAGCGACGAGAAGTTTATTTGACATTGAATAATCGCAAAATTGAAGAGCTGACAATACGACTATATATGTTGCTGATAATATCACCAGGATGATAAAACGTAAAATGTTTAGAACCGAACTACAAGGGATGGTCGACATATGATTTTCTTTTCTTGTATAGCATTGTGTTTAACCTCATATTTTGTTGTGCACACCAAGAGATTGAATTTCAGAGAGAATTCAGAGAGAATGGTGGTATAATAATATGTAAGAAATACCGCCATTGTGACCATGACACATTTGAATGTCATTCTGATTTACAATAAAAACGAATTGAAATAACCAAAATATTCTTTTTAGATTTACATATTTGTTCCTATATTTTTGATCTGTTTTTAAGTTTATACATTGAACCGTAAAAAAAAAAAACAAATCAATTTTACTGATTTAGGAACATATTTACGTAATGTTATCATACGATAAGATAATTGTAATATATAAATACCTATTACGCGATATTTAGGCAATTGGAGAAAATGTATTGTTTTCTGAAGTTTGTATAAATAAACGAATAGTAATTATGCTTGGTTTAATAACTAAAACTTATTAAATAATTAAATATGCATTTAACAACTAATTTTCAAGCATACAACAGCAACAACAACAACATAATATGGTAAAAATAGTAAATAAACAAAAACTAACAACTATAATTTATACCTAATTCATTCTTCATTCATTATACAATTCTAATATCTATAATAATGACAACGACCCAATTTAATTTTCAGTTTTACATTTTTTATAAGATAATTTTAAAAATAAAAGTATGCCATAATTTATGGAAAGTTCATTAAATCTACACATGCATAGCATTCGAGTTGACGCAGTTATAAAATTAAGAAAACTTTAAATAATAACATTTGCAGTGTACTTTAACGTTTTATTTCATGCTACTCTTTAAGCAGCTAGATCATGAGCGTAGAAAAATAGTTTTTAATTTTAATATTAACTATGTTTTTTTAAATCATGATCGTAATGGTAAATTATATTAATTTAACAATCGTTTTTTACATTGGAAGTTTTTTGGATAAGATTAGTATTTTTACTGTTTTCACATAATATGATGATATACTTAATAGACAGGTAACCAAGACAAAAAAAAAATTAAATAAAAATAGCTCGAAATGCTTGAAATAACCTGATGGATGGGTAAAACCAACATACCAATGTAATTAGAACCGATTTTGGAAAATTGTATGTAATGTTCAGTAGGTAGGAACTTTACAATTTCGGAATTCGCAAATTTTTCAGCTATTATTCTTACTTTATACTTCACAGTGTTAATGTAAAGCACGAAACATTCTCTTATATTACGCTATTGAAAAATAGTTTCATTTTATTGATTACATTTATACACCATCGTTATTATTTTGTTTTTTTTTTTTCTATCGCGATTTTCGTTACAAACGTGATAAATACTCCAAAAACCTGCAATCACTCGATGAACAGAATATGGAACTTATTTTGTACGTTTTGAGCATTTGACTCGCCGAGCTCGTTCAGAATTTTATAAACATTGATATTTTAAAAATAAGCGATCTCTCCTCGAATACCTTATCGACTCATTTTTCGTCATTTGATCGTTTGATGATAACCAGTTCTGGGAAATCATTTTTAAGAAACCAAAAGTCGCCAAAAATCTGATGTCGCGTCGCGGCCTCTACGTCTGATGGGGTATTTTGTACATAGCAAAAGCCGTGTTATCAACAAAACGTGTCGCAGTTTATTCTCTTGTCCGTATCTTTTAATTTTTTTTTTTTTTTTTTTAATTTTATTGATATGGGTCCTGTTAGTGTCCCTCTCTTCCTATAAAGTTTATTCGTGCGCCTCGATGATAGCGAAATCACCGCCTTAATCTGAGATCAGAACTTTAATGTCCGGATTAGGAGGGTGCGAACTTTCGAGAAAGCTATAACACGTATTTTGCGAGGCCCGAACGAGAGAAGCAAAAGGATGGTACTGCTCGAGTAGACCAGAAAAACGTACCAAAAAAACGATATAAATAAACGTAATCCGACGATTAGCCTAGTTATGCGCCCCGTAGTATAGTAATATAAATTCAACGAAACGATGTGTACAAACCTTTCGTTACACGAGCCAAGATTAGGTTAGCAAGTTGCGTTTTAAACATTTATTATGAGACTTGACACTTTCGCCGAAGGTAATATGTTTTATTTATTTTAATCTTTTTTGCTTTTACGACCCATTATCGTTCTTCCTTTAAACTTTGAAAAGTCTGAGAAATCTCTCGCGTGAAAAATTGTTACGTTATGAATATATTATAATATTATCAAAAAATTGTATAAGATTTTATACAGGCACGACGATTTCTCGGCGAATACGCGTATAATAAGCAGGTACATATTACAGTACGATGGCTGTGAAAATAATCTTATACGGTACATTTTATAATCAGACTCTTCGTTTTTCTAAGTTGATTTTATTAATTTTTTTTTTTTTGAACTGAAATGTTTTCGCCTAGCTGAAAGATTTTTATAACGATAAAAAAAATCATGGCTTGAAACAACCTAACCCGATTTCTTAGTTTATATGAAAAAAATATTTTACAAGATTCGGTTTTTCCAAACAAAGTCCGAGTCTTCATTACGCACTACACAGTTTTAAAATCACGTTTCTGGTAATATTGAACTGTTTATATTACAATTGTACGCACGTATAATCAGTATTTATCCGATTTTTTTTTTGGGTTGATGGTAAAATATTTTAGTGTGCGTGTTTGGTATATGACGGTTCAGAAAATCTGATTAGTTAAGAACTATGTAGTTTAAAAATTAAAAGTTCAACCGAACTAAATACGAACCGAATCGTTTTATCTTTGTGCTAGAACTTTATGTACGACCGTAAACTTTTTTACTAAACGTGTATAATGCGAACAATTAATTTTGGCCAAGTTCCAAACCAAGTGAATAAAATTAAAACCGCGGATCACATCGTACCGTACGAACGGTTTAATTACCGGAGTAGGATTTAAGCAGCGTTATTAACAACGCCGGAGACGGTGAGATTCGTTTGATTTACAAAACGGGCTCGTGTTTAACCGACGTATACGCCGCAAACGTGTAGATTTTAATAATGTTAACGAAAAGTAAGACAACGATGGTTAGTCGCAAACGAAACCCCGATTTCCGCGATTATTACGACGGGTGTACGCGATCAATGGTTGTCCGACGAATGTATTACCATCCGTCGCACCATCACGAGCTGTTATTATCGTATTGAAACCGCGTGCCCAAAAGATATTTTCCCGAAATCTCTTATTTTATCCACGTCAGAAATACGCTGGTCGAATCCCGGAGACGTTTTCGAGCCGACCACCCGTATTTTTCAAAATATGTACGACTCCCGTGAGTTTTTTTTTACCCACGTCGTTTCGTTCTTACGGGAATATTTTTCGACCCGAGAAATTCATCGTCTCCGAGAAAATTCGCGTTCTTGGGCTGTGAACAGCAACTCTTAAGACCCGCCGTCGTGGTTTCAGCCTCGGGCGTTCCCCTGATTACTTTGGTCGCGTCGAACGAAACGCGTCGGAAAACCAATACGAAAATAATAGTCCATGAGTAATAGAAAACAAGGTTATAATTTTTGAAAAACCGAGCGATCACCCGGGACGCAGGCATATCGCGCGTGTATTGTTATCGTCAAACTGCAGCCGTCCAAAGCGTCGGATCCTTTTTTTGCTCGACCAGCCGTTTACTCCAAAGACGATGTCCAGTATAATAACGGTACACAGCGTACGAAAAGCGTGCCTGCCTGGGGTCGTCATGTCGTGTCGCAGGGAGTTTCGCGAAACGTTTCGATTATTAAACGACAGCCGAGGACTGTCAAACGGAATTTTCCCATTTCCCGTCGACCGGCCGTGATCCCGCGATTTCAAAATACGACGCCCGACACCGGCGGAAACGTCGGACGCGTTGTGGACACGATTCCCGCACACGATCGGCGTCCGACGTGACCCACCGGAATTCCCGTGTTTCACGGGTTCGTCCCGTATTCGTTACCTCGTTTAAAAAAATTTTTAACAATTTTTCCAAAACCATTGTTAAACTTCCAAACCGTAACTGTTGAACTGTTCACGAAATTAAAATCTTGATATCTAATGAAGTTTATTTTTTTTTTAACGTTAGTTTCAAGCACGGACATGGTATAAACCAATTTGACGGTGTTTTGATTTGAATCATGGATGAAATTTGATTGTTCCACATGACTAAATTTTGATGAAATCATTTTTTTTTCACGGAAAAATGTATAAAAATCATTTCGTCCCGGATGATAAAAATCATTGTAAAACGAGTACAATGAAATATTTCATCAACTTTCTGACCACCTTACATTACATGTACCTGTGTGTCGATACGAGTCCATACGTCGTTTCGAGTACCTATTGACTGGCATAAAATTATTCTTGTTGTGTGATTATTTAAGTGTGAGGAAAAAGGAATGCAATCTTAAGGGTGAATGTTTTTCAATAACCCCCATAGTAAACATCCGTTTATGTATAGGCACGACTTTAAATGTCCCGTATTTTTTTTTTTCAAAAAAATCTGGGATCCATACAGTAAAGTGTTTCCGGACGTAAATAATGTTAACGATTTTAACTCTCAAAAGTTTTGATTGTTCCGCTTATTCTGTTTGAAAATATTTATCGAAAAATCATAAATTCCTCGGATTCCTTGAAGTTTAAAAAATCTTGAAAACGCTTAAAATTATATCTATTTATTAGACTTTTTAAACGTCGATAATTCTCAGAAACAGGAAATTTCCCTGATCCCGGCAACACTTAATTTAAGTGCCTACTGCGAACGGACGAAAACGCTGGGCCGGATGCAGCGAGTACGAAATCGTGTTCGTATTCGGTCAAGACGAGTGCTGAAATGCTATGGAAACGCGAGCCAGGGTCGTTAGCATGACTTTGTGATTGGAGAAAGATAATGGCCGGCTAGTGCTGTTAAATTTCAAAAATATAATATTATCGTATTTCTCGCAGGTACGTTGACGATTAATTTCGGTTCCGATTGGAGTGAATATCAAAGAGAGTCTCTGTCGTATCGTCGACGTAAGCTCAAAACTGAACAATACGTATTACAGTCGATAACTCGTGCATAGAACCTTGAAATCGTACAACTTTTAATTTAAATTATTGTAGGGTATAACTCACGAGTTTTACTTCGGGGGAAAAATGAAAAAAAAAAAAGGGGGAGGGAAATGTTTACTCTTCTAACCGTGAACGAAAACAAAAATTCGTCGCATTTTCAAAAGGTCTGTAACCCGGACTTTGTGGAAACTTTATATCCTCCCCGTGGCGAGGCTTACGCAGATTCGCTCGACATCGGTCGGTTGTTGATTTTATGTCCGAGTGGTTATCACTATTCATCTTCATCAAAGTAACCGGAGAAGTGCAAAACTTTTCGAGGTTACAGCACTCCATCATGCGGGCCTCGTAATCCATTCCGTTACGTTTTATATTTCACGAAAATAATAATAAATTTTTCTATAGTTTTATGAAAAATTATTGCGGAAAAACTCGGGGAAAAATTGCACGTTACAAGCAGCGTTCCAAAAATGTTCGTCAAATAAAACAAAATTGTTTAGTTCTGAACGATAATTTATGATAGCAGCGGTATTTTATTTTATTTTTTGTCGAACAACTAAAAACTATAATATCTGTTATGATTATCCACTCCTGCGGGTGATTTTTTAATATAGTAGAGGGATCAAAAATTGTTTTCTCTTAAGAATTTACGTACCTATCTTATATCAACAAATTTTGTACAAATTTATTAGAAATTGTCTTTCTTGTACAAACAATACCTATGTACAAACAATTTTGTAAGATGTTTAGTGGTGAGCTGAAGAAAATTTTAAAAAAGTTTTTTTTCTCATGTTTCTATTTTTCGATTTCGGGACATTACCTCTGAAAATTTAAACCTCCCCACGCCCCGTGATATAAATTTGGAAATAAACACTGGGCACCACTTTGGTCTACGATTCTCTCTGCGTTCAACGGGTCCGATACGTTTTTAGCCAGAAAGCAACGAGCGTTTTTTTTTTGTCGGAGAACACATTTTCAAGACACGTTACACCCGTTCGTTTGATTCCCGTTACTCTTTAACTTTTTACTTTATTTTTTTATTTTTTTACGTAGCACGGCCCAAACTTTTATTTTTACAACGTCGAATTTAGATTCCAGCCGAGGAATCGAGGAGGAAAATCGTTCCGTTTTCTTTATTCTGTTATGTGATTTCTCCACTCCCCCCGCGCCACTCGTATAAACACTCTTATCCTAAATAAGGTTTCCCGTGCGATCAATTTCGTTCCAGTGCGACCCAGTTTCGGGGATCGTGTGAGTTTTCGGACTTTTATAATATAATAGTCACTAAACGCGGACTGAATGCCAAAAGTTTTTTAAACTACCGATTTATGAAAAGAGCTTACTTATCCGTTTGTTTTGGAATTCCGACGAACGAGCCGACAGAGCATTACGTGTATTGATTCAAAAGGAATCGAAACGTTTGAAAATCAGTTCTTACACATCGTAAAATATATAGTCATAATTTTTAATGTGTAAAATCTGAATGTAGATAATTTTTTTATTACACTCAACAACATATTATTTTAACAAAATAAATTTAACTCGAGAGTTTCGATTTGATTTCGTTTTATAAAATTTTGAAAATGTATCGTTTCCGTAAAAAAAAAAAACTACGAAGTAGGTAGGTATAAATTCTAGTTGTGAAACTGCTTAATGTGTCAAAATATTTAACTAAAGTGTTTCTCGCATAACAGTTCATTATTTTAATCATAATTGTCATCGTAAATAATAAACTTCCAGCATTTTTCATACCCCAAAATTAATACCCCCAGGACAGTATCCACGGGGAGAAGCACTTCTATTAAATTTCCATCGTGATAATAAATTACACATAATTATAAAACGTTGTTGATAAATTAAGTTCGGTTACACCTAAACATTATAATAATTGTGTATTAGAGATATTGCTGCTTAAATGGTGTTGTACATCTCAACTAAGCTGTATAAAAAACATATATGCACTACCTATATAGCAAGTAAACTGGTTGAAAAATTCCTTTTTATTTATTACATTCCTTATGATATATTTACTGTTTGAAAATGCTGACATTTTTAAAATTAAGTTTGTTTTAAATTCAAAAAAAAAAAAATCTTAAAATGATGTTTAAAAACTCTGAAAAAATCTGCGGGTATTAGAACGGTTGAGTTATCAAACGGTTGAGTTTTCGAAACTTTTTAGAAAAACGATATATATCAAATATACAAATATATATTTGTCAGAACAGATTGTTTGCTGTATTAGCTACCGTATTACATTAGATTGCCAAAACATGTTTAGTATAGAACTATACAATATTACATACTATCATTATAATTAGTTAACACACACACATTTTTTTAAACATTAACAACACGCACATTTCACAGTTAAATAATTTTTGTTGTCTTTATATTTAGATTGAGGATATTGTGGAATTCGCAGGTATAGTTACAAATTTATAACAGGTTTTTGTAAGTACAATACTTTGAATAAAAAGTTGTTTTCATGTACAGTAAATTCTTGCAAACTTCTGAATATCATTTGCTGCCAATTTCGAAATTCCAGCACAACAAGGTTGAGTTAGGTGAAGTAGACCCATTAATTAATATTTGTTTCTGCCTCGAGACATTTGACTAGTAAATTTAAAAAATGGTCGAGCAATTTTCGTAAATTATTAACTGCAGTCGTACGATATCAATTTTGAAATCCATGTGCAACTTGGGTGGATTAACTTCACAACTTCAGAATACACTTTTATGTGCTCAAATGTTCATTGTTGAAACCAACAAATAGAAATTCAATATAATGTTTAAATAATTTGTATTATGACACGTTTGGTGACTTAAAAATATTTTTAATGAAGTCGAATCCAGGGATCCAAAATACATCTTTTGCGACAACTTTCTTCAAACACTGGTTTCAAAAATCCAATTTTTTATAGCACACCGTTTATTGACAGAGTTAATTTTTATTAAAAACTTAAGGCGATGGTACCGTGCGGAATCGTACCGTTTAAACCTGACGATACTTCAAAACATCTTGACCAAATTGTACGAATACATTTTAACGGGTCTTTTTTTAAAACTTGTTGCAGATATATTGTATTTGAATTGACTCGTTGTGTTTTTACGATTATACTAACGATGAGCATATATTATTATATTAAAAAACATAAGTACCTTGAAGCTTAGCCACGGTTGTTTGGTTATGAGTTCATTCACTTGTTAATAAAAAAAAAAAAAAAAAACAATAATTTTTGTTATTTTGACGTTTGGTTACATCGTACGGTTATGTAAACTCAATTCGCGTTGAAACGAGCAAGCGCTAACACCGATAGGACTTAAGAGGGGTCCAAACAGTCCAAAAATCGCCTCCTTTTCAACCTCCTAATAAAATTGAAAATATCCGTTGAAAATAATTGTAACAAGCCTGTATATTATATTATGCAGATAAAATAATATGGTTTGAACATAATCTCTTTTTAAGCAGAACAGTTTCAACTATAGAAAATAATACGAGTGTTGTAAAAAATATATATTGTAAATAAACTATAAAGCAATAATTAGGAAATACGTTCTCAGATAAAATATTTATTATGAACACCATGTTTGTGCTTAGCATTGTGACTTATACGCATTCGTAATAATACGTTTATAATTAATACTGTAGAGATTATTTGAATTTATTCACGAAAAAAAAAA